>CADCXT010003626.1:0-23361 GCA_902806775.1 Microtus agrestis | reverse complement strand
CTTAAGGATACACCCAATAGCTTAGCTACTCCTACCTTTGAACATCACTTGTAACTACGTTATTGTAATCCTCACCGCCAAGGGACGCCTACCTCACCACTGAGAGTGTCTTTGATCAGCATATGCTCCTGTGCTAGGCCTTGTCCCAGCGTGCCTATGGCCTCCTGATGGATGGTTTTGCTGTGCATGGTCATGCCAATGATTAGAAGAAAAATGTACCTTTTATTCTGCTATCTTTTAAACAAAGACCAAAGACCCAATTCTGGGCTGCTATGAGAAGACGCACACAGCCAGCCTGGGCTGCCCTGCCAGAGCTCTGCCTCATAATCAAAACATAATACGCAAAGTAATATGCTTATATCAGTTTGAATATACATCTTTTTTTGCTTGTTTTCTAGACAGGTTCTCTGTGGCTTGGAGCCTGTCCTGAACTAGCTTGCAGACCAGGCTGGTCCTCAATCATGAGATCCGCTTACTTTGACCCGAGTGTTGGACAAAGCATGCACGCCACCACCGCCCACACACTTCTAAGATATGACTGAAATTGTCAGTATTTTTTGCTTGAAATACAAAATACCTTTTAGTTTCAAACTGAAGGGAAGTATATGCATAAGATTTTTCAGCTTACATAAGGTGATAATCCAGAGCATTAAGCACATCCATACTACATGGGGAGCCATCCTTGCCAGTCCATTCATTTGGCTCTATATCAATCTGAACGCTTCTACTCAGAAAGTGGTTCTCACTTTTCTCCAGAGCCAGCAAGAACGCATTATTTTACTTGTGTCATGAACTGATTAATTTTCAAATATTCTCATATATGAATTATATAACATTTTCTTAATCTAACTTTTTTACTGGCAAAGACATTTTCAAAGATTGAACAGGCATTATACACTATCTGATTCTCCCCTATCGGCTGAGCAGCATTTTCAGCAACGCCTATATAGCACATTTAAATAAACATGGATGAATGCCCGACATTGTGAATATGTAGCTGGCAACTGTTGTTTTGACCACCCTAAGCTGGCCTTAAAAAGGGCTTCCCGTCAGATGCCTTCAGCGGATCATCCCTTTATCTGCTTACTCCAGACATCAGAGCATCAGAAACTTTGGCCAGCTTTCTTGCCGAGCGCGTCGTAAAGCGTTTTATACTAAGATAGGAGCAACTTTACATTCTGTAAATATTCTTCCCTACTAATAATTGGCAGATTTTGTGAGCAGAAATGGGTGGTCCTTTGGAAGCCAGCTCTGGTCTTTCCTTATCTTTTCGCTTGTTAGTCGCCTGCTGCAACCTGCAAGATATGATCTGGCCACATGCCTACTCTCAATCCAGTCTCAGGCAATGCCTCTGTGCAAACCCTTTGTGGACTACATCTATATGGCCTGTGCATCTTCGAGCTTGTGTTGGGGCAGTGGTGTTGGGCTTCTGCAGGGAGTATTAATAATGAGTCAGGTCGGGCTGAGGTTCTTGTCATATGCTGTGTTTGGACAGCAAACTTTGATTTTGGCTGTTTTTCTCCAAATCTGTAGTAAGAAATGCCATGTGGAGATCTTAGAGTAGCACTCTCTCAAAGCCTTAGCAGTTTTACCCTGGTCTACTCTTCAGAAGAAGACACATGTTTTTGATATCTTTGTGGAAATTGAGATACTTTCCATTTTAAAAAGTGCATGATACTTTGTTCTTTGATAGGCCTGATAAGAATCAAATGGCTAAAGTCATAAAAATATTATAAGTAATTAGTCATGTACTTACTTATGCTGTTTATATTTCTTCTTTCACTTTTTCATATATTTTCAAGGCACAGTGCTCAGTAAGGAGAAAGCTTATCCTGTTTACTGGCAAGTGTAATGCGGTGTTGCAGAGTAGGGTGCTGCCTACGCACTGTATGGTATATGTGCCTGCACGTCTTGATTTTCAGCATTTATTTTATGTGGGTGTGTGTACATACAGAGACTCAGAGGCAGACTTGTGAGGTTAGTTTCTTTCACGCATCATGTAGGTTTACAAAGGGTCCAACGCTGGCTGACAGAGATTTGTCGCCAGTCCTGAAGTCATTCACTCCCAAAGAAACACAGATACTACATTAATATAAATTGATTGGCATCTTATAGTCACTACTTGTAACTAACTCTTATATCAAAGTAATTTAGCATCATTATTCTTGTCTATATTTATGCCACATGGTTATGGTACCTTTTATCAGTGAGTGTTCTCATCTGCAATCCTCTGTGTCTAGCTTGCCTCTGTGATGCAACTAGCAGACGACTCTTTCCCTCTTCCAGAATTCTCCTGCTCTAGTGCCTCACTATACTTCTCTGCCTGGCTACTAACCCAACTCAAAGATTAGTTAAAAATGGTAAGTAACAAATTATTAGCAGGGTACAAGACTATGTGATTCCATAGGCATAACTCAAATCGTGTGAAGCCTGAACAGGAAGTGCTTTACTCCCTGCTGAACCCGGCCCTCAATGACTAGAGTTAATTAATTTTGAATTAATTTACTGGTGCCTGGAGATGGGACCCGGAGGCCTCATGTGCAGGCTCGGATTATGCTATGGAGCCACGACAGTGCGCTCTGATCACCACCTATACTGGGTGACTTCACCTGTCTTCCTCCTGTAAGCTGTCCACATGTTTCAACCCTCCCTTTGGGTATGTGAGTCCTCGGCACTCCTGGCTGTACTTATCTTCCTTATTATAACCTCGCTTAATTTCAGGCCTGTATGCTGGTTTCTCTGCGTCGGAGTTGCCCCACCTGCAATGTTTCCTGGCTTTCAATCCTCAGCCCTGATATGCTGCTGGCTCGAAGGCTGGGTGTGACAGGTAGTATGTGAGCCCCACACATGGTAGCACACAGGCTCTATAGTGGGCAGACCAGTTTCTCTTTCTTTAGGGGGTGGGTGGGCAGAGCATGAAAGTCTAACTTGGTAAATAGAGCACTTTGGTGATGCTGTTTTGTGTGTAGGTGCATGTATGACTTGTGCCCTGTGTGTATTATGTGAGGTCAGAAGACAAACCTTGGGAAAAGGTTGTTTTAGGATGGGAGCCTCTGAATGGTCCTGGGGCTGAACATGCATAGGCTGTGCATGTGTCTCCTGCCCTGATAATATAGTTTTGAGTAAAAGTCTCGTATGTCCTAGGACGAGATAGCTGGAACAGTTTAGCTTTTTAAAGCTTCAGACTCTATGGGGAGGAACCATGAGAAAAGCAGCTGAGCTCTTTTGTTTGTGTGCCAAAGCTCTATTTTGGGAATAAACTCTGCAGGTCAGAAATATCTGATGTGAACATTCAATCCAATTCCTTTCCATTTTCTTGTTCTATATTTTACTTTCAGAATAGTTAATGTAGCTCCTACTGGGATAAAACAGTAGCATGTATATTTCAAGCTTTAGGCTATTCTTAATCTTTAAAAATTTGGTAAAAATAACATTTTAATATGCTCACCCGTGTCTTGCTCCTTTGTCTACATGGAAAAACAAACTTTGCACACTTTCACAGCCAACAGAGTGTTCAAAACATAAACTACTTCTAGAGTTACTTTAAGAATTTTTCTCTCTTTTTGGGGGTTGAACATATAGTTCAGTGGTTGAGCACTTGTCTGTCATACACAAGAACCCTGTTTGTTGTCAGCACCACAGAACAAGCAAAGAAGCAAAACAGAGCGCCTTTAGCTGGGTGTGATTATATACACACTTGGAATCCCGGGACTCAGGAGGCTGAGACAGGAGGATCCACTAAGAGGCGTGAGGTTGTCCTGGGCTACCCAGGTAAGAGACTGTATGCTAGAGATCATAAAACAAGCCAGAAATGAAAGAGAACTCTTGCCTTCTTTTAATTTTCTCACATTTTGTTGCTAGCTACGTACATTTAATATCACTGCAATGTTATTAAGGTGTCAAATTCAAAAGAATTTTCTGGAGAACACTTGTCTATCACATGCAAGTCAGGTGCCGCCCTCTAGCATTGCTAAGATAAAAACAAAGCAAATCTACAAAACAGCACTTCTTTCATGACTCATGGTGTTTCTGACTTCATTTTTTTTTATCCTCTAAATGGTCCCTGCTATCCTTTCCCAAAGGGCTTTGTGTGTGCGTATAGTTATCTACAGTTTTGGCATCATCTCAGTTTTATTTTTATTGTCTTGAGCCTAACATTTGGAAAGTGCTAACCTTTATCTCCAGACTAATTTCTTGAGTTTTGTCTTTGAGTCTGCCAGAGCCGCCGGCTAGTTTGAGATTTCATGATGTGATTAAGTCTATGTAGGGCTCAGAGGTAGATGAGGAACCAGGCAGAGACGTGTCAGGAGTGGTAAAGGATAACTGTTGCAGTGTATTGAAGCAAACCCGTAGTTCTGACCTCTTATCAGGGGATGGGACTGGATAGCAGCCCTGTCAGTCACTTGTGGCAATCTGCAGACAGAGCAAAGGGCTTGGCTTTGGTATTCATCTCACATCTGTAAAGGGAGTGGTAGCCAACCTGCAGTTATTATGGAACCATGTCTGCAGACTGATGCATAATGCCTTGAGTCTCCTGAGGCAGTACCTGGCCACTTCTATTGTCCAGAGGATGTGGAGATAGAATGAGGCCTTTTAGCTCGGGCGAAGGGTATCTTCTCCTTTTACAAAACACTTATTAGTAGTGTATACGTGTGTGTGTGTGTTTGTGTGTTAATGATTGTGTACGTGTGAGTATGAGTACACTTGAGACCAGAGGACACCTGGGCTCAGTTCCAGGCAGTTAGGAGACACAGGCTGATTGGGTGCTGGGAGTGAGGTCAGGTCCTCTGCAAGAGGTAAGTACCGCAGTCTTAATTAGCCTCATCTCTCTGAGCCTTGAGAACCTCTTGTTACCTGGTTTGAATTCTGTGGCTGGACTTGGTCATTTCTATTTCCCCCTTTCTGACTGCTTTCAAACACTTAAAAGCTGAATATTAAGAAAATAGATTACAGTAAATTTCTCATCCACAATTCTTGGGAATGGATTGCTCAAAGCAAACTACTTTCCCAGCCAGTAGAGACTTTTGCAACTGTTGTTTTCTCACTAAAACTATTTTTATTTTGAAAATATTTTAAATGTTAACGAGAAAAATAGGGCAAAATGCTTTTAACAAATCCTTTAATTTTATAAATAGGAACAGCAGTGTGTTTATGTGCTTACATATAAAGTATTTATAGTGTGTGGATAGTTTATATAATACCATTTTCCCAAAATGCCAAAGTTGAGACTGAATTAGTTGAGATAGAAAAGAACCCCATAGGCTCACATGTTTGACTGTTTGTCCCTAGATGGGCGGGGAGACAGTTTGGAGATTGGAGGTGTGAGCATTCGAGGAGGTGTGTCATTGGAATGGAGCACAGATTCCAAAGACTCCCTCCTGCCATTTGGGTGCGCTCTCGCTGCCTTTGGCTTGAAGCTTGAGGTCTCGGCTCTCAGCTCTTCCCTGCCACCATGCCTTCACTCTACACCATGGAACTAAGTTCGCCCACTGAACCAAAGTCAGTTAAAGCACGCTTTTATAAGCTGCTTTGGTCATGTATTTCACTGACAACAGAAGTACGCGATGTGGAGAAACTGCCGTCTGGTCACGACTTTCTCTCTGATGTTTAAGGACGGTACGGTGAGTGTCAGGCTCACGAATAAAACACTGTAAAACACATGACAACCCCCTCCCCTTCAAGATATAATTCAGCGCAGACAGCTGCTGAACATACTAGGCTTTTAATGCCCTCTGATAACCACCCTCAAGGCATGAACTGGTGCCATGACTAAGACAGGAAAAATAGGTTGAAGTAGTTATTATGGGGCTGCCTGTGGTGTAGTCACACCTGGAATTCCAGCACTGAGGGTGAGAGGCAGGAAGGCTCAGTAATTCAAGTTCATGCATACTCAGTGAGTTTCCAGGGCCTGCCTGACCCTGCGTTGAGGAAAAGAAGGAAAAAGGACATCTGTAGAAGGCAGAACGCCAGCCTCCATTATCGGCAGCTCCATGAGGCTAGCTGGCCATTGACTGGCCTGTCAGTAACAGAGTGTGTATTTGGTCTCTGGCTCATAGTCTCTCTGACACGTCAGTTTCCAAACCCACTGGGAACTCTGCAGTGGAACGGCAGGCATCCCCCTGATGCTGGATCTCCAGGTTTGCCAGAGAACCGAGGCTGAGTCTCAGAACGAGGCAAGGCCACTAGGGGCATCTTAAGTTACTATCCCTATTGTGTCCCCCCGGGAAATACCACGGGGTGAGCAAGGCAAGATAGAGAAGGAAGAGAGCTTTATCCAAGCGTCCCGGTTCCCAGAAGGTTAAGAGTCTCACCATCATCACGAGTGGGAAGTGTGGCGGCAGGCAGACCCTGACCAGCTGGGGCAGCAGCTGAGAGCTCGATAGCTTTGTGAATCTGGAGCAGAGGAGTAGAGAGTGGGAACTGCTTTGAGATATTCCTCATGTCTAAACCACCACAGAGGGACTGAAAGGTTGAGTTGATTACCAGTGCTAAATGCTTTGAAGCAGCCACGTGTGTAGCATGTCTAGGAGTGGAGGTTGCAAAAGGTACCGGCAAGTCACACAGCCAGGAGAGACCAGAATCTAGAGTTTTAACCTAGATAGTCTCAGGGAAACAGATTTTCCCACTTACCTTACATGCCACTCAGTAACTGACCCATACGTGTACCAAGCCGTTCTCATCAGCATTTATTCTGGCTACTGGAAGGTGAGTACAGCTTTACCCCGTCTATGGGCTCAGTCCCCACAAGACCGCCCCAGTTTCCAGAGTTTACCTAGAAATGTTGACGGTGTTTCCCTAATCAACTAGCTCCGAAACCCAGAAAATTGGGGGATTGCTATAGGCCCACCCCACTCCAGGGAGTCACTGGTTTGCTAAGGATGGCTCACTGACTCAGGGAACCACTTGGTTTGCTGGTTTTATAATAGAGGACACACTAAAGATACAGCAGGTGCCCATCTTATATTTTATTTATTTGTGCCTTTTCAAGACTGGGTCTCTCTCGGTAGTTTTTGAGCCTGTCCTGAAACTAGACTGTGCAGACCAGGACAGAGATCCACACTGCCTCCTGCCTCCCTCCAGTGCTGGGGATTAAAGTTGTGTCACATTACTGCTGGCTGGGTAAGTGCATCTTGATAGGCAGCCGTAAGGGCAAAGTACAGGCTGTGACAGGCGTGATCATGTGGTTGGGTCTTTGGGATGAGTGTGAAGGGAGGAATTAGAGCTTGTGTCTGTGGATTAGGCAAGCCTATAGTTCTAGTAAGCAGGCTTACTGGGTCTATCCTCCAGGGACTTCCAAGAGGGAGCAAGGGCTCCTACCAGAACTGACTGCTAGCGGCCATTGTGTTTCATTTGTGACAAAGTCTGGCTACAGACTCTGTCTATGTCCTGAAGATGGGAGTGACACTAAAGTCAAAAATAATGGGCTGTTTGGTTTGGCAGAGGGAAGTCTCAGGCAGCAGCATGATGGTCTAGGCTGTGGAGCCTTGGTCATTGCACTCTGCAAGAACACTGAGGGTTTCTGGGGTGAGAAGAGTGGAGAACAGAATAGAAACAGGACCAAATGACACAGCCTCAGGGAAGAGAAAGGGAGCGGCAATCTGGCTAAAGCCAGAGAAGATAATATTTTGTTAAAGACATGAGTGCCACTCGCAGTAAAATCCTGGACTTTTTATTGTGGCACATAGGAGCCCATGGTTAGGAGATGTCTGAGCACTTACAATATGCTCTGAGCCAATGTGACTACCCAGCATACTGGTTGGTGACTTCAACAGGACAGTCATTTAACATATGAAAGTCAACTTCTTGTTATCTGTGGGGGCCGGGACCTGGATTAAATTGTCTCCTAGAAGAAACAAGTACAAACACATTTGTTTAGGGAAGAATATAAGCACATCTGTGGAGGCAGAATCGTTTTTGTCAAGCAGGACATCCTGAGAAAACGCAAGCATTGTGCCACCTCTGCTGTCTTCTACACAGCTCCCACTGTCTGAGGGTGGTTACTGTTTCCCTTCTCTCTGATCTGTTCCAGGAAAAGGCCCGAGTATTAAGGTGTTTAGGACACTCTGTGTCCACCATCCGAAAAAAATGGGTCAGGAGTGACTGGATCAGCTCCAGCTTGCATGCAGAACTTCCAGAGTCCTAGTAGCAGCGCTGCCTCTGTCATTCTTTGTAAACATGCAAAACATGGGGATCAGTTACCGTATGGAGATGCAAGGACTAACGGACGCTCTGACTTTGCCCAGTTCACAATACATACGTGAAATACCTCTTATGTGCAGCAGAGGAAATGCTGATAGGGAGTCCCAGCAGTGTCGGCTGGGAGTCACATTTGGCCATTTACTGTCTTTTCTTTTCTTTCCTCCTCCCTCCTCCATTGGTTCTTCATTGGCCAGATAATTTGAAGAGATGATTTCTTAGAAACTAAAGAAATATGGCAAGAAAAAAAAACCCTGCTATTTTTTAAATGAGTGATTGGAAATTTTTCTGATCTCGAAGACTGTGGAAATGAGCAAGAATATTATCAAAAGTGGAAGGCCTAATGAGTTCTGGAAAATCAATCTCATTAGCGCAAGGTTATTTACTGTTTATTAGGTAAAGAGACAAGATGAAAGCCATTTAGCAAAGATCACTTTCACCTGTGTGTGTCTGTCAGTGTGTCTGTGCATGTGTTGCAGAGGTGCCCCATGAGAGGCCAGCTGTAGTGCGCATTCAGATCTGGGAGCTGGAGTGTCAGGCCGTCTGGAGACTCCCTTGTAGGGCCTAGGGAACCATTTCTGTTTCTTTGATAAATTAAGAGCAGTAAATGCTCTTGACACGAAGTATCTCACACCCACCCCTAGCCCTGAACTAGAAAATCTTAATATTAGTAAAAGCCACCTGGGAGGCATGCTGTGGGGTGGCTGCGAAATTTTCTGGGTCCTTAACTGAGGGTGAGGACATTTGGGTGAGAAGAAGGTGTGTGCACGACATCGCTCATTGGCTCATAGGATGGTCTTCCTGCAGAGCGCTCTTCACTTTTCACTGCCAGCGGCTGTGTAAAAATAGTGCCTCCATTGTGTGCCAGGTGCATTTCCTGTGGTATCACCGTTCATCCTCACTGTAATCCCAATGAGCAAAAAAAATATCTCCCATTTTGGACAGAGCTTTCTGTCCTAGAGGGGACATGTAGCTGTCCTGGAGTCCAGCCATAAGGAGAGTAGTTGGGTTAGGCCTCTGGTCCAGTCTGTGGACACTGAGTTTCCTACAGAGGTCACGTGCATTTTTTCCTCTTTGGGAGCTGGTCTCCTGGGGTCAAGGATCAATACCTGCATTATGGAGCCGAACTCAGGTGACACTTTCCATGACCTGACAGCAGTGGCTGTCAGCCTTCCCTAATGCTGCAACCCTTTACCACAGTTCAACCATAAAATTGGTTTTGTTGCTCCTTCCTAACGTAGATTTACAGCTAATGGTAGAGATCCTAATGTGTTTTCTGGATGGGTCTTAAGGCCCCCTTTGCAGAAAGGGTCATTTGCCTTTTAATAGCCTATGCTCTTCTCCACAACTTTCTCAGGATCCTCAGAGCTTAAATATCTTCAAGAACAAAATGGCAGTATTCCTCCTAGCTGTGCAGAGGAGACCGGCTAGAGAATGGAGCCCAACAGTGAGGATAGCGCCCAGGCATATATAGGAGCTTAGGTGTCTGAGCAGGTGTGCCTAGTGACACCTCTCTCAGGCTTGAGAGTCTGAGGAGAGGCCTAGGGCAATGGGTGGGGTGCGATTCTAGGCCAGGAGTAAGAGGCAAAGGCCAGCAGCATTGCGGGAGAGAGGCGGATGTGGAAGGGATCATGAGTTTGGCAGGCACAGGATATGATTTATGATTCTATCTTCACTGTTGAATAAACTAGGTGGGTTCAAATCTGGTCCGCAGCTTTCTGTCAGTTGCATTGTGTGTAACTTCATGGCTTTCTCTGCCTCAGTGATCTCCATCTATAGATGGTGCAGTGGCTCCCATCTCCATACAGATGCATAATTAAACACTGCCATACCTAAAAATGTTTGCCTTCATTTTATGTTTGTACAGCCACTTGCTGTGCCTGGTGCCTGGGGAGTTCAGAGAGGAAGGTCGGCAGCCCTGGAAATTGAGGTTACAGTTGTCAATCTCCATGTGGGTGCTGCGAATTGAGACCTAGGTCATCTGGAAGAGATAGGTGCTCTTAATTGTCAAGCTCTCTCTAGCACCAAGATAAATGATTTTAAAAGAGATAAATACTGGAAATTTCTGAGAGATTGACTTTAAATAATCCCATTTTAAAAATTCTGACTTATAAAAATGCTTTCCTAAGCCAAATTGAAATAATTTATTATTAGCTATGTTTAATGTGCAAAAGAGTTATTTGTGCTCTCATTTTTACTAGCATATATATCATCATAAAGTTTGCCTTTTCCACCTCAGAAACTGGATTAGCTAACTCTGCGAGTTTTTATTATAGAAAATACTTAATTTTTTAAATAGAAGTACCTAAAAAGAGAAATGTAAGTGGGGGTGTGTAGTAGTTTCATCTTTACCAGGTGAAAATATAGAAAGCTTAAACCTGTCTTCTCAAGAGTCAGGTCGTTTCATAATGTGACTCACTCCTCTATATAGTTTTGGATTTGGCTCGTACATGTAGCAAGTTCTTTTTTGTTGTTGTTATTGTTCCCATTTTACTATGACTGAGGGTTTGAAGTAGGACAACACTGCAAAGTCCATCAGAAGAAAACAACTCTTTCTGTATTTACCTGCCCTGGGGTCTAGAAGCGGCCTCACCTACAGGCAGTGTGTGGATCTGGCTGGGTCTCATCCTTATTCTGAAGCCTGTAGAACACTGTGCTCAGACCTGCCTGGGTCACTGCTTTGGAGGTGGTGTTTATTTGCAGGAGTGACACTGAAAAGAGGAACAGCTTTTCCATTTGTTGGTTGAAAGCTTTCTATAATTAGTAAAACAAGCATGCCTCTCATAGGGTGGAGAAGTAGGACTAGAGGCAGCAGAGCACACACACTTTGGAGAAACAATTTGGGCGTCACTTAGACTGAGCTTGCCGTGTGCTTAAGCCTCGGCCATTTTTCCCTAGGTAGATCCTGCAAGAAACTTGCGTTGTTGCATAACAAGGGCACAAGTGCCCAAGGATATAATGGCATCATTGTTCCAGGATGGAAGTTGAAAATTGAAAACTCCCAGTGACCTCAGCACGTAGACTGGGAGCTGGGAATTGTGAGTCTGTTCACACAATGAAAAAGTGGATCGAGGAAAAAGAAAACGAATGGAACCACAGGCTGCCGCATGAATCAACAAGGACAAATCTCAGAAGTAAATCTTCGGAAAGAGGAAGTCTCAGAAGAAAGGTAGCACAGGGCGAATTCCTTCGATGCTTGGCTCCAATTAGCACAACAGCAGCCAGGCACGACCAGCATAGATGGGCGTAGAGCCGGAAAGAGAAGCAAATGACTGATTAGTTCGAACCAGGGCTAGTGCATCTCCACGGCTGGGGAGGTGGTGAAGAGAAGCAGAAGAGGAAATAGTTCAGCAAAAGCGTATCCACAGCCTCCACAGCAAAAAACCTAAGTTACAAGGTGACGTTCTGTGGACGAAAGTCATTGCCAGACACCTGATATCTCAGAAGCTTTACACTAGCCTCGGCATGAGCTCATATTTTCGGGCAGGGGAATGAGAACCTGGGAGCAGGTTAGCTGGGTAGTTTCTGACTTGGGGTTTCAAGTGGAGTTGCAGTGAGGACCACCCTAGTAGCCGAGGGATCTGTGTCTACTGTGGCTCCATAGTCATGGCTGTTGGAGGCCTTAGTTTCTCCACTGGGTCTTTGGGAATAGATTTTACAGTGGTGTTTACTCCTGAAGAAACTCTTTTGTTGGTGTGTGTGTGTGTGTGTGTGTGTAAGAATGCAGATACAGATGCAGCAAAGTGTAGTCCTGTAGTCCCTTGATCCTATGGTAAGATGGTGATGCACAGGTTCCGGGATCGAACTCAAGGTCTTCCTGTCTGCGTGTGGTGCTCTACCTTATGGAGACTGTATCTCCAGCTCTGGTACAGCTTGTTAGTGTGTATCTTCATGGCATGGCAACCCAAGCTTCCCTCCCTCCAAAGAAAGAAAGACATGAGCTGCAGAGTCTTAGTACCCTTGAAGAGCACCTATTGGATATTCCCCTGTGGTGTAGTAGCCACCCACAGCATCCTGGTTCACTGTGGGCAGATAGGACTGTAACCACTACAGGAATGCTGGGGAGGTAGAATGCAGGGAATACTGGGAGGTGGAGATGCAGGGAATGCTGGGAGGTGGAGATGCACGGAGCTGCTGGGGGGTGGAGAGCTGAGGAATGCTGGGAGGTAGGGCTGAGGAATGCTGGGAGGTGGAGAGTGCGGGAATGCTGGGAGGTGGGGTGCAGGGATGTTGGGAGGTGGGGGATGCAGGAGATGCACCAGGGAGGTCGGGGTGCAGGAGTGCTGGGAGGTGCAGAGTGGGAAGTAGTGGAGTGCCGGGATATAGGAGATGCTGGGAGGTGGGGATTCTTTTGGGAATGCTGGGAAGTGGGGATATAGGAATGCTGGGAGGTGGGGATGCAGGAATGCTGGGAGGTGGAGATGCAGGAATGCTGGGAGGTGAGGATGCAGAAATGCTGGGAGATAGAGACCACCGGCCTCCATTTTGGAGGCTGCCTTTCACACTCAACTCTTTTTCAAACTTATTTTGGAATAACAACTTTTTAGAGACAAACTAAATAGATATTTATTTTTATATAGTAGCCATACAATCGTCACTTTAAATGAAAATTGCTGCAAATAATGTCTTACCAATAGGTACAGAAAAATGTCACCAAGATGAAACCCAGCGCATGCGTGATAGGAGCCTGCCAGATGAGCTTGTGACTGTAGGGGGTCAGTGGGTGGGAAGGATGAGGAGGAAGGTTGGGACTCCAAGTGGATACCTGTCTACATGTGATGGAGAGATGGGCTTATAGGTACCCAGAGTTCCTTATGTCTGCCTCTGCAAGCTGGGACCCTGATTTGAGAGATGTCTCTCTCTGGACTTTTTTTGTGGAACCCAGGTCATTGTGGAGCTTATATTCCACGGTATACCTGTGCCCTCTCTGTGGCTGTCTTTAATAAGAATGGAGCGTAAGTCCATGGTTCTCTTCCCCATCCCACTCAAATGAGACGAAGCTATGCTGAAATGGCCCTAGGAAGTCAAACGGATTTTTTCACAGAATTGCAAGTAACAGTTGCATTCTACCTCTTGTTTTAATATGAGCAACTTTTAGATTATTAGTCTCATTTGCTTAGCCTTCTCCCACCCACATCTTTGAGCCTCAGATCAGTGTTTCGCAAAACATGCGCTTCTGCATTTTCCCCTTAGTTCAGCCAATAGCTGTAGCACATGATTGCTCGGCCTGAATATTCCTGGGGTCCCAAGTGCCCTAGCTTTGTGAGGTGGGGGCCACTGGTCTCCTTGGTGAGATCCAAGCATCTCTGGAAAGGCACGTAGGCTCCAGGTGGGGGGCTGCAGCTGGGCGGGAGCGTCTCTCACTCACCCGGCCAGCCAGTGGAGGGAGTTGTGCCCTCCACCATGTCTGTCCGTTAGCTCTCCTCAGGCCTCTACTCCCAGTACAATGCTATATCACAAAACCCCAAGCTCTGTGTGCACAGACAAAGTGCTCAGCGAGAGGCCCTTCTCGCCTGCACACGGAGAGTTTCAGGTCTCCCCCTGCGTCTGGTCTTTATTGTATGGGGCAGTGTCAGGCCTATGAAGTATTGCAACATAGTTTTTTATTTTATGGAAAGGAGGAGTCCTCACCAGCAAAAGGTGTCCTTGGATTACCTCAAAGATGAAAATTACCAGCGTTCCAATGGGATGTTGTTAATAGCTCAGTTAGTTGGCCAACTGCATCTTTCTAGAAAAGGAGGAAAATGAATTATATGTAAGAAATACCAGAAATACATGGAGGGTTATTGTGTCTGCAAGGGAAGTATAATTATTAGTAGTAATTATAGTAATTGTGCTGATTACGGACAAATAGTGCTATTAAGCAATGACTGAATGGATGTCTCCTCTTGGGAAACAGCACATTTAGCGCACACCAGCTCTTTCAGGTAGTGCGTTTCGCCCTTTGGCTTGGATGCTTTTCAGAAGAGCATCATCTTACCGCCTGGGAGCAGCGCAAACCGCATGTGAGTGAGACAAACTCTGATTCTGGGGCCGAGAAGGCTTGCAGTACTGGAATTTCATTTCTGCTTTATTTTCTGGTCAAATATCTTTGATTGAAGTCATCTTTGACTCTTCATTTGCCTTCTCTAGCGGGTTAGTAAACCCACTGAGAGCTATGGGAAAACTGAGGTGGCTTGGACACCTCCAGAGCAGAAGGTCTGTGATAGCAATGAGAGGAGTGTAGCCTTCGCTGAGGAAGCACCAAGTGGGGTGTGCCAGGTTGGATTTGGCTCTCTCTTGCTTAGATGGAGTTGAGGTAAGTCTGCCCCGTCTTGCTGTGAAGAAGGCCTGATGCTCATGGTCTCAGTTCCAGGTCGAAGGGAGGCACACGGGCCCTTGTACTTCAGTCTTTTCTGAGTTAAGGCTGGAGTTCAGGATGTTTGGACTGTGCCGCCATCTTGGAAATGGTTTCAGATGAAGAGAAGCTGCCTGTGGCACCGGATATTTGGAAGACCTGAAGGCTGACATGACAGTGTAATTGGTGAAGAATGTATTTTGAGTTGGAAAGTTGCTGAGAGCAGAGGAATTCTCTGGACTTCTCACCACAAATAATAAAAGTAACTAATAGCTGAGGGCGGGTGGCCTGTACTAGAACCCCAGCACTCTGGATACAGGCTAGGAGGGTCCAGAGTTAAAGCCAGCCTGGGCACGCACATGGCCAGACAAGGGTCAAAACAATCAAAGAAGGTAATTAAGTACATGAAGTAACGGACATGTTAATTAGGTGATTGCAGTAATAGTTTCTCAGTGTATACATATGGCGGGAGCATCACTTTGTCTATCCTAACTATAGGCATTTTTAATGAGTTGCACCTTAAGATGAAGCTAGAGAGAGTATGAAAAAGAGGTTCATCATGGGATTGCTTTGAGACAAGGATTCTAGAGTGGGTGAGGCTGATGGAATGTCCCACGGGCAATGAGGTATCATTGGTTTCATTTCATATTTCTTCCTGTTTTTCAAGTTATAGCAAAATTTTAATCTCGAAGCTTGCTATCTAAGTACATCTACTGATGGGAATAGCATAACTTTAATACTGTTCCTTCCTTGCTGTAATACGTTAGCTGCCTGTAACTGCTTAGAGGTTGAAGACAGCATGAGCGGGTGCCAATGGAGCAAACTTAGCCATTTGATTTTACTTAGAAGATATATGCCTCCCACTTGGAAGGTGAGTAAAGACTCTGCAGTATTTTCCTATGAAAAATTCTCGAGGCTGCTGAAGAGGTTGAGAGAACACACAGTGATCCCCCTGTGTGTGAGTGGGATTGGAATGTCATTAGCGTTCTGCTAGTATGTTTTTCCTGTTTGGATGGGTTTGTTCCTCTAAAGGTGTTTCTGTTGGCTTGTTTTTTGTTTTGGGGAAGCACATGGAAATAAGTTGCAAGCATCATGGCATTTTCTCCTAAATTTTTAGGAGCTTCTAAAATACTGACGTTCTCCCGTGAGTGGCATTTTAGAACACTCATAAGTTATGCAACACCAGATCACTTAGGTGTATAACTGAGATTGTTTCCCTTCATAGTTTACAGAAATAAGAGACCTTTAACCGATATTGTTAGCATTTTGCTAGCATTTTATCTAATTAATTTAACACAATTTTTATCTAATGGACGAGCAGCTAAACGGATCTGAATTAGGTTGGTAAGAGCCATGTGAATAGAGAGGTATGGTGTTGGCCCCGTGTGAGAGAGGTGTCTGTGTTTACTCCTTTTCCTGTAAGCTGCTTATCCACCGTGGCTGCCTCTGGTTAGCTGGGTGAGTGGTCCAGATATGACCACCCTCTTCCCCATGAACGTGTCATAAAGTAAGCCAGCCTCTGTGATCTAATGTGATGGAAGATTGGTTAGTTTAAAAAAAAATACCCAAAAAAAAAACAAAACTGTAGGAGGCTGTGGAAAGATCATGAGTGTTGATGTGAAATTGGGGTTAATCTGTTAAAATCAACACTGGAAAGGCTAAAAATGATCCCAAGCTCTGGGGTTTGACTATAGGAGTAGAAATTGTACATAATATCTAAAAGACTTGCTGAATTTTATCATTTTATATTGATTGTAGTTACAAGTCATTAAAATCAGAGCTGATGACATGAACCATTATTTCTTGCAGGGTAGCTCCTGGCTGCTCTGAATTCAGGCTTCTTCTAATTACACACATTAGAAATATATAAGCTTAAGATAATTTCACAAACTAAATATATTTGTGTGATTAGTACATAGATTAAGGAACACCATCAATGCCATCTCATCCCCTCTAGTAGACACTATGCTGCTCCCTGACTTGTGGCAGCATAAATGTATGTGTGTATGTGTATGTGTGTGCGTATGAAGTATAACCTAGATTATATTTTTGTGTGATTTTGTCAAACAAGCATCTACTACTGCTGTCGCTTGTTACGCACAGTTGTACAGTGTCCCTGTTCATTGATATTGAGCATTCCACTGTGTGAAAATGCCATGATTTATTTATTCTAGCCGATATGGTTCATTCTGAGGGGTTCACTTATCCAGGCCACCTTCACTGACATGGGGATCGGGTGAGGTTTATCTTTACCATGGCTATAGTGGAATAGCAATAGGATGGCCAGCCTTTGCCCAGCTTCTGCTGTTTGTGGAGGAGAAGTCCTGCCATGATGGAGGATGCAGGCACATGGGGGCACACAGTGTGGTTTCTTCAGTCCCATGGTGACCCGGCTGCTCTTGGGACTCTCTGCTCTGTTCTGCTGCCCCTGTTGTCTAGAGCCTCCTCTGCCTCCGTAACTCTGCAGTCCCCAGGAAGGGAAGAGCTGTTTGCGTAGCCTTACTCTTGAGGAGGCTGTTGTGGTGGACATGGATTAGTTGTACTCAAGAAAGTCATTCACAAGCATCCAGAGACCAAGCTGGCAACAGGACTGCGGTTGGCAGGCAATAACTGCAGAGATTTGAGTGTGTATAACCACTGGCTCAGTTTAGCAAGCTGTTTAAGAGCTAGAAGAAAGTATTCTCCATGGCAAAACGATTTTTTTATTGCCAAATTCTATTTTTTAAGTAAAGTGTTATTCAAATACAATCATGCTGATTTGCTCACACATTGTGTTATATAACAATAGAGTTGAAAGTTGCATAAAAACCCGGGAATGTAGTTGCAACAAATGATTTATATGGCTCACAAAAATGAAAATATTTATGATCTGCCCTTTTCAAAATGTTTGCCCAGCTCCTGCTTTATGTCACTGAAGCAAAGATATAGTAAGGATAATCTAGGTGGTTATATAAAAACCTGAGGCTCGTCAAGTTTGTTCATTCATTCGTCCAACAGGATTTAAAGTGCCATTATATTTTATGTACAAATGATGGTAATCAGATAAAGTTTGTGGTTACTTAGAACATTTTTTAATAGGTTTGTGATTTCAAAATTTCATTCTATGTTTGTGTTTAGTATGAGGTATACCAAAATACAGTATGAAAATAAAACTGCCGGTTCCTCAATTTAAAATTAATGTATCAGCCGTCTCAATTAGTTTTATACATTTGATATGTAGGTACTCTACACAGTCCAGTGACTAGCTCAGTAAAGAGAACTGTGTAAGAACTCCAGTTCTTAGAGCTCTAAGAGCCTAGCTGTGTATGGTTGTGTAACTTCAGGCTGTGTGATGGCTGCCTGGTCTGGAGAGGGGGAGGGGAACTTTGGAATGTTTATCACAACAAGTCCTCCAAAGCTCTGTCTTATGCTGCTGTAATCATTGCAAACCTCAACAGAAAGAACAGCCAACCTAGATAGTGTGGAATGTAGTGTGGCGAATCAGGCTGTGATTGTGTGCTTATCTGTTCCCTCGCTCAGGGTCATAAACGGTTATGTTTAATAGGAGTCTGTAGACAGCACTGCAAGGAACACAGAGTAATGCCTTTTATATTTTTCTGAGAAATGTGTTTTAAATATCACTTTGGTCTAGTGTTTATTTAGTTTTTCAAGACAGGGATTCTCTATGTAACAGTACTGGCTGTCCTGGAACTCACTCTGTAGCCTTGAACTCATAAAGATTCACCTGCCTCTGCCTCCCGAGTGCTGGGATTAAAGACTTGTGCCACTTGGTTAGTTAGTGGTGTGTGTGTGTGTGTGCGCATCTTATGGGCGGACACTTGGGCTTTAATTGCCCACTCACCACCCCTTGGCTGTCCTCAGACCAGCTATGATCACGTGAGTGAGCCATCATAGGCTTCACGGGCTGCACCTCTGTCTTTTAGCCCAAGCAGTCTTTTAGGAAGTGAGACTGGGTGTTTCCTTGGATGTTGTAGCTGTAATTTTTAGTGGTGTGCAATGATTCTCAAGTGCAGAAAAGCTTAAATCTCTCGGTGATGCTATCCATCACCTTTGGAGCCCCCAGACCACAGGTGAAGTGCTTTTTTTTTTTTACCTACTTGGGGGCAGGGGCATAGATGGGCAACAATGCCTTTCTCTGAAGTCTCGGGACTTCTGAAGGAACCGCAGAAAGGGACTGTGAGCGAATACAGAGTGAGTGAGAGTGACCTCCATATTGATTTGTTCTGTTGCCAAGCTTGGGTGCAGCGATTTGCTTTAAAAGCAATAGATTGTTTCCCAGAGGTTTACATGCTAGGGATGCCTGAAATGATGCTGCAGATGAGTCGGGATCCCTTTGGGGTCAAATGACCCTTTCACAGGGGTCACATATCAAATGTCCTGCATATTACATATTTTCATTATGATTCATAATAGAAAAAATACAGTTAAGAAGTAGCAGTGAAATAATTTTATGGTTGGGAGTCATCACAACATGATTTAATCCATCATGACTGTATTAAAGGTGGCAGTGTTAGGAAGGTTGAGAACTGCCGTGCTGGAGAGAGGGAGGCCAGCTGGGTGCTGCCCTCAAAGGGAATTAGCGTGGTTCCTGAGATCCTGCTTAGCTTATTGAGACTGAGTGTCCCGTTCTCGCTCCGCTCCTGTATTTGGTGCTCGCGCTCTGCATGTGTGCACATCATTGTTGACATTGCTTTGCACAAGGACCTGCCATAGCTGAGTAGATGCTGGTGGCATGCTTCCGACCCCGCAGAATTGTAAACTGATAGCCCTGGAGCTAAAACGCCCCTCTCTCCACTATTTCCTCAGCTGGCTTTGAACTTTCAATCTTCTTGTCTCAATGTCCTAAGTAGCTCGGATTTATAGGCCTGCATCATTGGCACAACTTAGTATATTATTTCCTTAAAAAAATTCGCTTGCTTTGTGGCACTAGGAAAATCAACTTGTTCTTCTATATTATATGGAGCTATCTTGCCAGGAATGCTACCCTTAGGGGGGTTGTCTTGTCAAGCCCATCTCATTAAAATTTCCTTTGTCAGTCTCTCAAATTTTATTTTCAAAAAAGAGTGTTCTGAAGTCCACTTCAGTGTGGCACAATAGAATAAAGTGTGCTGTAGAAAGTACCAAGATGATTCTCTTGGTTGAAAGTGGTGGAGAACCCGTTCAAACTGCCAACTTAGTGTGTGTGTTATTGAGGTCAGGGATGGGTCTCCCTAAAGGAGGAGCCTGGCTGGGCATCTAAGGGATGCTCTCAGCATCTGCATAGACTGTGTGTTTGTTTGAGTGCAGACCTGTAGCAACTTCAAGTTCAGGTCATGAAATGATTGTCCTGGCTGTGTTTCGATGTGTGCAGAGCAGAGGACGTCCCTGTGGTTGGGGTCACTGGTCTGTTTTGATTGGATTGTCATAGCATATGCTTCAGTTCTGGATCCTGAGGTTGGCATTCCTTTAACTGAAGTGGAAATGCAGGAGATGGGCAGTAGGTAGCGGTTGTCTTTAGTGGTACTTGAAGGTAGTTACCAGGAAGGTCATTTGGTATTGGAAGGCTCACTAATTGTGATAGTTGTAATCAGCATGTCTTTATATAGTTTGCACAGCATTTTGAAATTTGTTCTCTTGTTTGAACTGAGAGATACAGTAGGGTGGCAGAATGAACAGGTAATGAGGAGCATGGATGTGTAGGTCTGGATGCATAAACTTGACATAGTACTCAACCTCTTTCCGCCCCTTTCTCTAACTGTTCAATGGGGATAAAGGTTTTTACCCCTCAAGGCCCTAGAAAAGTTCAACTAAATGGGTATTTATGTGGTATTTCCAATAGTATCTTGTGATTGCCAGGTTTATTACCCCTTGTTATTGGGCTGAGGTCCTGGCAGGTGGCATATTGACTGTTAAGGGTCAGTATTGTCAAGTCCTGACCTTTTCTATGGCACTCTTGCCTTTGTGTTGGCTGTGGGGCATTTGAGTTAATAACCGAGGCAGCAGGGACGACGAATCCATACAAAGTAGATCGCTCTGTAGAAGTACCTCCGTGTCCAAAGGCTGGTGTTGCTCCTGACTGTATGGAGTTGATCTTTCTGCCATTTTCTGCTAATGTTCCTCCCTGGTAGGAACATACTTGAGTGGGGATGTTCGGGCACATCCAGAGGTAGCATGCACTCAGGAATGTCTTCTGGTTGTTTAATCAAACCCTGTAGTCAGAGTAGTAGATGACAAACACATTTTTGGGGTGGGAGGTGACTTGATTGTGTCAGCAGAGTGTGAGATGTGGTCCCTGACTGATGTGGTAGTGATTTCTTATCAATAAAGAAACTGCCTGGCCCATTCGATAGGTCCACCCTTAGATGGGTGGAGAAAACAGAACAGGATTCTGGGAGAAGGAAGCTGGTCGAGAGATTCGCCATGATGTTCCCATGCCAGGCAGACGCAGGTTAAGATCTTCCCTGGTAAGCCAGCTCAGTGGGCCACACAGAATAATAGAAATGGGTTAGATTAATATGTAAGAGCTAGCCAATAAGAGATACAGATAACGGGCCAGGCAGTGCTTAAAGGAATACAGTTTCCGTGTAATTATTTCAGGGCATAAGTAAGCCATGTGGACGGCCGGGTGCAGCAGCCCGGCCGCTGCTACAAATTGCAACAGAATGGCGCCCAGACGTGATAGCTAAATCCACTTAAAAACCTGAGAGAGCTTAATTTTAAACAGAGAAAAAAACGGAGTTTAACATAGATTTTTGTTGTTTGTTGGTGGCATGCTGTAGAGAGACTTAAATGCTGCGTCCTTTTAAAGCACGCTCCCCGCCTGCACCTGGGCAGATGGCGGAATCGGGCTTGGGCAGGCGGAAGAATATGGCGGATTCCTGCCGCGATACAGAGACTACGCAGTGCTCTGCGTATCAGATTTAGTTGTAACTTGGATGAAAAGAGTTTCTGTGCTGCAAGCTCAATCTCTGAATTAAACTGCTGAGTGCGGCTCCAATGTGGAATTGCTGTGTGCCTGGAACTGTGCGCAGCTCAGGCAGGAACTACCGTAATAACTGCGATAACAGCGCACTTAAGGTTTCGACTGGGCAGAATACAGGCGGTACCGTATTACCCCTACATGATGCAACTTGAGTTTTAAGAACTGCTTAACATTTTAAGAAATGCTCCTGGATAGTAAAAAATTACAGATTCACAATAAAACAGATTCAGACAGACCACTAAATGGATCACAGTGTTGGATGAATGTACGTAGGCTTGAGAGAGAAAATAAAAAGAATATAAAAAATAAAGTTAATGGTTAAAAAAAAAAGGGTAAAGTCTTTAAAGAGACAGAGTACAGATATAGATTAAGACAAATAAAGAAAAATAAGCCACGTAAAAATGGAAAATTCACAAAGAGTCTGGATTATGTACATTGTGTTTTCTTTAAAATTTTTGACTGTAAAGGAGCTAAGTACAGAGAGTCATTTCATTATATGGGCTGCCAAATGGAACCAAAATGGATATCATGAGGGTATGACTTCAGAATTTGGGTCTAAGGATATGATGCTTTGGAAAGGGTCTTCTTTTGTTTTCACAGAGGATGAGACCCTGTGGATTTCTTCTATCCCAATTTGGTATGATAGACCACGCCCTCCTGAAAGGTTGCTGTGAACACCTTCAAAAATTTCTTCACTCAACTGCCAACTGAGATGACCCTGGCACACAGGTTACACCATAAAAGATCTGATTAACAACGCCCCCATTCAGCAGGAAGCAGTTTGGAGAGAAAAACTGCGCCCATGTTCCCAAATATTGTTTATAAATGTTCTTTTACATTTAAAGGGGATATGATATAGATATGAATAATTTGCATTGGTATGGATTTAAGGTCAATTTTGTTTACATGTATATGTATTTCTGATCTTGATTAAGGTATTGTGATTGTGTAGCTCATTTAAAATGTAATGTATAATAGAAAATATAGGTTGTTAATGGATAATCATTGATAATAGTCAAGCTTGTAGTCATGTTAGTTGGATTTTCTAAATATATAGAGATATATTTCAGTCAGATAATGCATTCTTCATATCTTTCAAAGACTGCAGAATATGGCATTTAAATGTTTTAATAACTTAGGGTTTTCATGACAATGAGACACGTCTGCTCCTGGCAGCACCAATCTACTTCGAGAGGAAGATGGACATCAAAGAGGATCTTTAGAGCCATTTGGGCAAGAAACTGCTCTTGCCAGGACTGATGCATAAACTGGACACAAAGAACCCACAGACAGAGGACTGCTGAACTTGCCTAAAGGTGAGATGGTCTTTCGGGGTTCCTGATTCATGAAAAAGTCTACGAGACATTCTGCAGGACAGCAAAAAGTGACTGAACTGTCTTTGAAATTTCCTGCTTCATGGAAATGTCTGCTGGATACTGTGGGCCTGAAGGCCGAAGATAGATGCTCAACGGTACAAAAGAACTTTGGGTGACTGTCCAGGCAGCGAGATGTCTCTGTCATTTCTAGAGCATTTGATTTCTTGTTTACTTAGGTAGTTTTATATCCTTCTGGAGTCTTTGATGGAGTTGAAGAATGGATAGTTATAGTTTTCCTTAGTTATGATAAAAGATAAAGTAGATATTATAACTGTAATTCTTACTTGATAACTGTTTTTGCTATATGTAATCTTACTATGTTAAAATGAAAGCCTTTCTTTTTGTTTAAACAGAAAAAGGGAAATGATGTGGTAGTGATTTCTTATCAATAAAGAAACTGCCTGGCCCATTCGATGGAGTCCACCCTTAGATGGGTGGAGAAAACAGAACAGGATTCTGGGAGAAGGAAGCTGGTCGAGAGATTCGCCATG
>CADCXT010003625.1:0-73350 GCA_902806775.1 Microtus agrestis | reverse complement strand
CTGCCTTCATGTATGCCCACATGCCGGAAGAGGGCGCCAGATCTCATTACAGATGGTTATGAGCCACCATGTGGTTGCTGGGAATTGAACTCATGACCTCTGGAAGAGCAGCCAGTGCTCTTAACCGCTGAGCCATCTCTCCAGCCCAAATATTAATTTATTTATTATGTATACAATATTCTGTCTGTGTGTATGCCTGCAGGCCAGAAGAGGGCACCAGACCCCTTTACAGATGGTTGTGAGCCACCATGTGGTTGCTGGGAATTGAACTCAGGACCTTTGGAAGAGCAGGCAGTGCTCTTAACCTCTGAGCCATCTCTCCAGCCCCCCAACCACTTTCTGAATGCATTTACATTCCACTTTGTTGAAATAAGGAGCGGCAAGGCTGCGTCCCCAGCACCTCGGCCGCTCACACGGCTAGCTTTACCCGAAATAATTACACGGACACTGTATTCTTTTTTTTTATTTTTTATTTATTTTATTTTTCTCCATTAACAGCTTCAACTGGGTGTGGGGCAACAGAACCATTCCCAGTACAACCATGGGTGTGGGGTTCCCCACAGTCTCCCCAGGGCGATGGTTCCAGCAATGATCTCTAGGGGGAAACAGCTCCCAACAGATCCCCTCCCCCCTCCCATACAAAGGCAGGCAGCTATCAAGTGGAGAGCACCAGTTGCTGGGTTGGTGAAGATCTTCTCCCAATCAGTAGGTTGCCTTTTTGTCTTAGTGACAGTATCCTTTGCTTTACAGAAGCTTCTCAGTTTCAGGAGGTCCCATTTGTTCAATGTTTCCCTTAATGTCTGTGCTTCTGGGGTTAAACATAGGAAGCGATCTCCTGTGCCCAACTGTTGTAGGGTACTTCCCACTTTCTCTTCTATCAGGTTCAGTGTGTAAAGATTGATATTGAGGTCTTTGATCCATTTGGACTTGAGTTTTGTGCATTGTGATAGATATGGGTCTATTTTCATTTTTCTACAGGTTGAAATCCAATTGTGCCAGCACCATTTGTTGAAGATGCTTTCTTTCTTCCAATGTATGTTTTTAGCTCCTTTATCAAAAATGAGGTGTTTATAGGTTTGTGGGTTAAAATCCGGGTCTTCTGTATGATTCCATTGATCGAGTTCTCTGTTTTTATGCCAGTACCACACTGTTTTCATTACTGTAGCTCTGTAATAGAGTTTGAAGTCAGGGATGGTAATGCCTCCAGAAGTTCCTTTATTGTATAAGATTGTTTTGGCTATCCTGGGTTTTTTGTTTTTCCATATAAAGTTGATTATTGTCCTCTCAAGATCTGTGAAGAATTTTGATGGGATTTTGACGGGAATTGCAATGAATCTATAAATTGCTTTTGGTAGAATTGCCATTTTTACTATGTTGATCCTCCCAATCCAAGAGCAAGGGAGGTCCTTCCATTTTCTGGTATCCTCTTTAATTTCTTTCTTTAATGCCTTAAAGTTCTTGTCAAATAGATCTTTCACTTCCTTGGTTAGCGTTACCCCAAGATATTTTATGCTGTTTGTGGCTATCGTGAAAGGTGATGCTTCTCTGATTTCCCTCTCTGTTTCCATATCCTTTGTGTAAAGGTGGGCAACTGATTTTTTGGAGTTGATCTTGTATCCGGCCACATTACTAAAGGTGTTTATCAGCTGTAGGAGTTCTTTGGTGGAGTTTTTGGGTCGCTTATGTACACTATCATATCATCTGCAAATAACGAAAGTTTAACTTCTTCCTTGCCAATTCGAATCCCCTTGATCCCCTTGTGTTGTCTTATTGCTATCGCTAACACTTCAAGCACTATATTGAAGAGGTATGGAGAGAGTGGACAGCCTTGTCTTGTTCCAGATTTCAGTGGGATGGCTTTGAGTTTCTCTCCATTTAATTTGATGTTAGCTGTCGGCTTGGTGTAAATAGCTTTATTATATTTAGGTACGTCCCTTGTATCCCTAATCTCTCCAAGACTTTTATCATAAAGGGATGTTGAATTTTGTCAAATGCTTTTTCCGCATCTAATGAAATGATCATATGGTTTTTTTCTTTCAGTTTATTTATATGATGGATTACATTGATAGATTTTCGTATGTTGAACCAGCCCTGCATCCCTGGGATGAAGCCTACTTGGTCATAATGGATAATTTTTCTAATGTGTTCTTGGATTCGGTTTGCCAGTATTTTGTTGAGGATTTTTGCGTCGATGTTCATGAACGAGATTGGCCTGTAATTCTCTTTCTTGGTTGAGTCTTTGTGTGGTTTGGGTATCAGAGTAACTGTAGCTTCATAAAAGGAATTTGGCAACGACTCTTCTGTTTTTATATTGTGAAATACCTTAAGGAGTATAGGTATTAGGTCTTCTTGGAATTTCTGGTAGAATTCCGCATTGAAACCATCTGGACCTGAGCTTTTTTTGGTAGGGAGGTTTTTGATAACAGTTTCTAATTCTTCACGACTAACAGGTCTATTTAGATCGTTCACCTGGTCTTGGTTTAGCTTTGGTATATGGTATTTATCTAAAAAAGTGTCCATTTCTTCCACATTTTCCAGTTTTGTGGCATACAGGCTTTTGTAGTAAGATCTCAATATTCTCTGAATTTCCTCTGTGTCTGTTGTTATGTCACCCTTTTCATTTCTGATCTTATTAATTTGCATATTCTCTCTCTGCCGTTTGATTAGTTTGGATAGGGGTTTATCGATCTTGTTGATTTTCTCCAGGAACCAGCTTTTTGTTTCATTGATTCTTTGGATAGTTTTCTGTGTTTCTATTTTATTGATTTCTGCCCTCAGTTTGATTATTTCCAGTCTTTTACTCCTCTTAGGAGAGTCTGATTCTTTTTTTTCTAGAGCTTTCAGGTGGGTTGTTAAGTCTCCAATGTGTGCTTTCTCTGTTTTCTTTAAGTGGGCACTTAGTGCTATGAACTTTCCTCTCAGGACTGCTTTCATAGTGTCCCATAAGTTTGAGTAGGTTGTTTCTTTATTTTCATTGAATTCAAGGAAGACTTTAATCTCTTTCTTTATTTCTTCCTTGATCCATGTGTGGTTCAGTAGTTGACTGTTCAGTTTCCATGAGTTTGTAGGCTTTCTGGGTGTAGCTTTGTTGTTGAATTCTAACTTTAATCCATGGTGATCTGATAAGACGCAGGAGGTTATGCATATTTTTTTGTACCTGTGGAAGTTTGCTTTGTTACCGAGTATGTGGTCAATTTTCGAGAAGGTTCCATGAGCTGCAGAGAAGAAGGTATATTCTTTTCTTTTTGGGTGGAATGTTCTATAGATGTCTGTTAAGTCCATTTGATTCATTACCTCCATTAATTCTCTTATTTCTCTGTTAGGTTTCTGTCTGATTGACCTGTCCATTGGTGAGAGAGGAGTGTTGAAGTCTCCTACTATTAGTGTGTGCGGTTTGATGGCAGCCTTGAGTTTTAGTAATGTTTCTTTTACGTACGTGGGTGCTTTTACATTGGGGCATAGATATTCAGGATTGAGACTTCCTCCTGATGAATTGTTCCTGTTATGAGTATAAAATGTCCCTCTCCATCTCTTCTGATTGATTTAAGTTTGAAATCAACTTTGTTAGAAATTAGTATGGCCACCCCTGCTTGTTTCTTAGGTCCATTTGCTTGATAAGCCTTTTCCCAGCCCTTTACTCTGAGTAGTTGCCTGTCTTTGTGTTTGAGGTGTGTTTCTTGTAGACAGCAGAGTGTTGGATCCTGTTTCCGTATCCAATCTCTTAGCCTGTGCCTTTTTATAGATGAGTTGAGACCATTGACAGTAAGTGATATTAATGTCCAGTGGTTGTTCATTCCGGTCATTTTTCTAGTAGTAGAGTTTGTGTGTTTCCCTTCTTTGAGATGTGTTGGTGAAGGGACTCTAGATATCTGAGTTATTGTGGGCCTTGTTGGACTCCTTGGTTTGTGATTTTCCTTCTATTACTTTCTGTAAGGCTGGATTTGTGGCTACATACTGTTTAAATTTGTTTTTATCTTGAAAAATTTTGTTTTCTCCATTTATAGTGAACGAAAGTTTGGCTGGGTATAGTAGTCTGGGCTTGCATCCATGTTCTCTTAGCTTCTGCAGTACATCTATCCAGGACCTTCTGGCTTTCATGGTTTCCAAAGAAAAGTCAGGTGTAAGTCTGATGGGTTTGCCTTTATAAGTAACTTGGCCTTTTTCCTTTGCAGCTCTTAATATTCTTTCTTTATTCTGTATGCTTTGTGTTTTGATTATTATATGGTGAGGGGATGTTCTTTTTTGATCCAGCCTATTTGGTGTTCTGTAAGCTTCTTGGATCTTCATAGGTATATCTTTCTTTAGGTTGGGAAAGTTTTCTTCTATAATTTTATTAAATATATTTTCTGGACCGTTGAGCTGCACTTCTCCTTCTTCAACTCCAATTATTCTTAGGTTTGGTCTTTTTATTGTGTCCCAGATTTCCTGAATGTTTTGTGATGAGAGCTTGTTGGATTTGCTGTTTTCATTGATCAGTGTGTTTATTTTCTCTATGGTATCCTCAGCGTCTGAGATTCTTTCTTCAATCTCTTGTATTCTGTTGGTTATACTCGTTTCTGTAGTTTCTATTCGTTTACCTAGATTCTCTATGTCCAGACGGCCCTCTGTTTGTGTTTTCTTCCTTGTCTCCATTTCAGTTTTCAGGTCTTGAACTGTTTCCATTATCTGTTTGATTGTTTTTCCTTGGTTTCCTAGGGTATCATTCACTGATTTATTCAATTCTTCAAACTTTCTGTTATACTTCTCATCTATTTCTATGAGGGTATCATTCACTGATTTATTAAATTCTTCAAACTTTCTGTTATACTTCTCAACCATTTCCATGAGGGCGTTTTTTACATGCTGTTTAAGGATGTCAATCACTTTCAAAGATTCCATTTTTTCTCCTTCTTCTTGATTAAGGTGTTCATATCCTCCTGATGTGGGGTCCCTGGGTTCAGGTGTTTTCATGCTGTTTTTCAGATTGTTGGGTGAATTCCTGCATTGGCTCCTGCCCATCTCTTCCTCCAAATGCTCCCCTAAGGATCTTCTTTTACAGGATCAGGTCTCCTTGCCCACTGATGTTACTTCCCTGTGTTGGGACTCTCCCGTGATGGCTCTCTAGGTGCCCCAGTGATGGATCTCCTGGAGCCAAGATCAGCTCTCCTTGCTGGTTGGGAAGCTTGTAAACAAAGCACCTACCTGCAGGGTGCAGGCAGGCCACTGAGGACAAAGGAATTCGCGCCTGCCCGGCTGCCCTCCGGACACTGCCCCAGCGTCCAGACAGGCTGAGCTGGGTGATGTTATTTGCCCAGAGATGGCAGGGAGAGAGAAGTGAGGGAGGGTTCTGGGTACACGCTGGGTTAGGTATGAAGAGAGAGGCGGTATGCAGGAGTAGAGGGCCTGCAGGAAACAGTTCCCTGACCCGGGCTGCGGCCGCGGGTCAGAGACTCACTCACCCCGAGAAGGTTCTTCTGGTGCCGAGATCAGCGCTCCTTGCTGGTTGGGTAGCTTGTAAACAAAGCACCTACCTGCAGGGTGCAGGCAGGCCACTGAGGACAAAGGAATTCGCGCCCGCCCGGCTGCCCTCCGGACACTGCCCCAGCGTCCAGACAGGCTGAGCTGGGTGATGTTATTTGCCCAGAGATGGCAGGGAGAGAGAAGTGAGGGAGGGTTCTGGGTACACGCTGGGTTAGGTATGAAGAGAGAGGCGGTATGCAGGAGTAGAGGGCCTGCAGGAAACAGTTCCCTGACCCGGGCTGCGGCCGCGGGTCAGAGACTCACTCACCCAGAGAAGGTTCTTCTGGTGCCGAGATCAGCACTCCTTGCTGGTTGGGTAGCTTGTAAACAAAGCACGTACCTGCAGGGTGCAGGCAGGCCACTCCTCCATGTCTTCTTTAATACCACCGACAAAGATCTTCTTCACGGTTAAGTGGGCACCTGGTCTCTGAGAATCCTCTCTTGACACAGCTCTCTTAGGTTCCACAACTCTTCCATCCACCTTATGGGGGCCTTGCATTCATAGCGGCATCCACTTCCTCCACAGTGGCGTACGTACCAAACCCAAAGCCCCTGGATCGTTTGGTGTTTGGATCTCTCATGACGACGCAGTCCGTGAGTGTTCCCTATTGCTCAAAATGGCTCCTCAGACTCTCGTCGGTTGTTTCGAAGCTCAGCCTCCAATGAAGAGCTTCCGCAGCTGTTCCGGCTCCTTGGGAGACTCTGACTTAGACATGAAGGCAGGGAAATGGGAGCCCTCAGCGATGCTTCCTCGGCCACGTCAATAGGCAGAAAGGAGTAAGCCAACGCACATATCCCGCCTGTATATATTTTTAACACACTGTAAAACATTTAGAGGTTTTTTTAAACCTTTGGATCTCTCTTTATTGTATATCTCTCTTTTTCTGACCACATGGATCTTTAATTTGCTAAGGAATATGGAAAAGTTTCTTGCCACAACTCTACGACATTTTAAGGTCCTTGCAAGGAAGCAAGCTGCAATAGTAAATAATAGTCAAAAGCTTCTATGGCATTTTCTTGCCAGGAAGCAAGCTGCAACAATGTATCCATAGCTCCATAGTCCTGACCTCCTGCTTGAAAGAGTCAGAGTTTTCCCTGGCAGGAAGGTCCAGAAAGCCAGCATTTTAAAACAGCAGCTTTTTTTCCTGCTAAGGCTGAAAACCAAAATGCTTTACTCTAGTCTTTCCCAAGCTTTCTTAAGCTTTTTGTGGATGAAGTTATCCATGTGGGTGCCAATCTGTAACATGAACAGGTCAGGCCTGCTTGTTGTTGTGGTTTCTGTCCTGCCTGTACCCTCAGCTGTTTTGTCCCAGAGAAAAACACACAAAGATCTCTGTAAGTTATAATCAGCTTTTAATTTTAAAAAAGGCCCCTCCTTCATGTTACAGATATGGTGTATCACAGGCCATCTTGGATAAAAAAGTTCAGTTGATAGCAAGAGATGATTCTGCTTTCCCTACTGCATTTTTTAAACTAATCAAAGAAATAAAGTAGCAATAGGTTGACAGGAATAAATGCATGCATACAACTTAGATTCAATAACAGAAGCGCAAGAGGACTATAGGAATAGGACTAAATGCCTCCAAAATGTGAAGATATGAGCTTGCATACCATCTTGATCCCAGAGCAGGACAGTGGGTGTTGCAGGAGAGAAGACAGACTGTTGATGATGAATGGACCTTCTCTGCACCTTTGACAAGTTCTATTTCCTGGAAGATGAAACTCCGGTGCAAGGTTCTGAGGATTGTACTCTTCCTGGAAGAAATGTAAATGAGAAGATAAAGGTAGGTCAAAGAAATGTCTCTGTGTTTTTCTTCCCTTTTAAATGCCTTGCACCTCAAATGATCATCATAATCACCAAGGACAATGGCATAATTTAGGTGCTGTGCAGTATCTTGAACTCTCTTATAGTCATGGTTAAGTGTGATATATTCTGCTTTCTACTATGCTAATAAAGTATCTAGATGGTGGTGAGGTCTGATTTCCATGTATGGAAACAATGACATCATGATGACACTGCGGACAAGGGAGAGGCGACTGCTAAAACTTTTCCATAATTTTCCCTTGGTTTTAAAGACAATATATATTATCCTCAGATATTTGCGAGTATTACATTAAAATTCTGTGGTATCTACAGAAGAGAAGCCACAACTCTCCCTCTGGATTTTGACATAAGGACACACGATAAAAACAAAACAAAGGCTCTCACTGCCAGCACTTTGATGGATAACCTGCTCTCTAGGATGGTGAAATCAATTTCATTTTGCTTTTAAGAATCATTGACTTATTAATTTCTTTTTTTTATTTTATTTTTCTCCATTAACAGCTTCAACTGGGTGTGGGGCAACAGAACCAATCCCAGTACAACCATGGGTGTGGGGTTCCCCACAGTCCCCCAGGGCGATGGTTCCTGCAATGATCTCTAGGGGGAAACAGCTCCCAACAGATCCCCTCCCCCCTCCCATACAAAGGCAGGCAGCCATCAAGTGGAGAGCACCAGTCAGAGTCAACCATGGTGTCAGAGCAAAGGAGAAGGGACTGAGACAAGGAGAGACCCTCCTCTCGAGTGGTGAAGCAATCCCTTTCTCCTGGGAACAGAGGGGTGCCCGATGACTCCTAAGTCGAGTGGGGACCAGGCCTTTTTTTCCCCTTACCCTTCCTAGGGTTCCCAGGGCCCTGCCTTAGGTTGGGGGATTATCCTGCCATAAGTCGCCCGTCCTTGGAGCTCCTCAAATAAAAGGCATCTAGCAGGATTAAAGTAAGCAGATCACAGGGCACCCTGTCTTAGGCCATGTGGAGAGCGCCCTCATACCTGAACCATGCCATGTTGAGCCGGTTTCTACAACCTCTGTATGGTATGCTCTTCAGGCGAGGATCCACACTAACTCCCGTCATTGGGCCCCTGCGTCTGTCATTAATGAAAAGACTGTGAGGAGCTCCTCAAACAAAAGATATAATGATATAATTTTGGCACCAATAACTCCATCTCCAGATAAGAAGAAAGGGCTTTTTCCCAACCCAGTATTCACCTTTTAGTCTGGCCTATGGTATGACCACCTTCCTAAGTGCCTACTCCACATAAAGTTACGTGTGCTGCCTGCCAAAAAATTAGGGCAGTGTAAAAGGGATCAAAATCCAAAATTTTTAACATATGCATTAAAACCAAACACTTTACAACATGTGTCAAACTTTACCCATTATCTATAAGCAGTTACAAATATCATTAGCTCAAATTCAGTAGGAGTACAATGACATACATTGTTGTTATCAAATACCACCAGTTCCAGCCTCTGGGCAACAGTAACAGGAACCCCCAATTTTCCCCCTTCTTATGTGAAGAGAGGTTAATATTTTAATTAAAATGAGTTCTGTGGCCCAAAGTTTAAAGCAGTCTGATGTTTAGTCTGCAACTCAGCTCCAAAGCAGACCAGAGTTCAAGCTGCAGAAGCAGTTTAGCATTTGTGCTCTAGGACAGGTGGGGTAGCCAGGGTGAGGCGAGCTGGATTCAGGTACATGAAGCACATCCTGGCCCTTATGTCAGCCGGGTCTCCCTGGACTCTGGGGGCTGGATGACACCATGCAGAGTGGTGTAGCTGGTTTTGTCAGCAGGCACTCCTTTCCTTGGGGGTAGGTAAGACCGGACCAAGGATCTCTCCTCAATCACCTCTGGAAGTCTGGAACTCCTCTGTGTCCGCAGCCTCGATATCACGTTCAGATTTCATTTTCTTTCTGTGAAAAAAGCACAAACACATCCTCGACCCCAAATATATATAGGTCGGGTTTTTTCATGATGCATTGCGAGGGCTTTTTCACCTTGTCTTAGCAAAGGTCAGCTTGGTGTCTACAAGCCAGATCTGTTTGCATCAGGATCTGCTGGCAACTTTTATGAGTTGCTTTGAAGGAGCCTTGTTATGCTCCATAATTTTTATTATTATTAGCCATATATGCAGTTCCTCCATTGGAAGAGCCAATTGTAAAATTTAGCATAAAATCCTTTAAGGGATTTTTTGCTATAACTTTAGCAAAATACAGGTGCATAAATTGTAGCAATGATCTGGGAAAAGACCATTGCTTTTGGCCTTTGAATTTAGCAAAGGCAAATATCCAGGAATCAATCTTAAAATTATCAATGAGTCTACTGTTTAGTATAAGAAACCTTGATCATAGTCAAAATTTTGTTAAACCATTTTCCAGATTCTATCCTGTCCTTTTATATCAGACAGGCTACTGGTTTAAATTAAGAGCTTAATATCTTAACTAGCAAAACTGATAAGATTTAGCCATAAGCCTCATTTTTTATAAAACTGTTGTAGAATAAGTTTTACATTTAATATACACACTTGCCATAGCTGAATTATAATTAATATACTGTATTTGTTGATTATTGTATACTTTATCTGTTGATTTATACTTTACCTGCTTGAGTACCTGTTAGGCAGCTGTTTTAAGCTCTCTATTGGAAACTGTTTTTTGTAAGAATTTTACCTAGCAGCTCAAGGTCTCCCATAAGAATATTATCACTAGAGCTTTAACCATTGGACATCCAACCAAAAGTTTGTAAGCTATCCTTTTTTTTTTTAGTTTTTTTATATTGGAAAAAAGAAATTTCTGCCTCCTCCCCGCCTCCCATTTCCCTCCCCCTCCTCCCACTCCTCCCCGCCTCTCCCCTCCTCCCCCTCCTTATCCAGATCGAAGTGCAGTCAGGGTTCCCTGCCCTGTGGGAAGTACAAAGTCCTCCCCCCTCAATCCTGGTCTAGGAAGGTGAACATCCGAACTGACTAGGCTCCCACCAAGCCAGAACATGAAGTAGGATCAAAACCCTGTGCCATTGTCCTTGGCTTCTCAGCAGCCCTCATTGGGTTCACCTTCTTATTTAGCTTCTTTAGTATCACAGAATATAGACTCAATGACCACAATTTGTGACTAGAAACCAATTATGAGTGAGTACATCCCATGTTCCTCTTTTTGGGTCTGGGATACCTCACTCAGGATAGTGTTTTCTATTTCCATCCATTTGCATGCAAAATTCGAGAAGTCATTGTTTTTTACTGCTGAGTAGTACTCTAATATGTAAATACTCTACACTTTCTTCATCCATTCTTCCACTGAGGGACATCTAGGTTGTTTCCAGGTTCTGGCTATAACAAACAATGCTGCTATGAACATAGTTGAACAAATGCTTTTGTCATGTGATAGGGTATCTCTTGGGTATATTCCCAAGAGTGGTATTGCTGGGTCCAGAGGTAGGTTGATCCCGAATTTCCTGAGAAACCGCCACACTGCTTTCCAAAGTGGTTGCACAAGTTTGCATTCCCACCAACAATGGATGAGGGTACCCCTTCCTCCACAACCTCTCCAGCAAAGACTATCATTGGTGTTTTTGATTTTAGCCATTCTGACAGGCGTAAGATGATATCTCAATGTTGTTTTGATTTGCATTTCCCTGATCGCTAAGGAGGCTGAGCATGACCTTAAGTGTCTTTTGGCCATTTGGAATTCTTCTGTTGAGAATTCTCTGTTCAGCTCAGTGCCCCAATTTTTAATTGGGTTATTTAGCGTTTTAAAGTTTAGTTTCTTGAGTTCTTTATATATTTTGGAGATCAGGCCTTTGTCTGTTGCTGGGTTGGTGAAGATCTTCTCCCATTCAGTAGGTTGCCTTTTTGTCTTAGTGACAGTGTCCTTTGCTTTACAGAAGCTTCTCAGTTTCAGGAGGTCCCATTTATTCAATGTTTCCCTTAATGTCTGTGCTTCTGGGATTAAACATAGGAAGGGATCTCCTGTGCCCAACTGTTGTAGGGTACTTCCCACTTTCTCTTCTATCAGGTTCAGTGTGTTAAGATTGATATTGAGGTCTTTGATCCATTTGGACTTGAGTTTTGTGCATGGTGAAAGATATGGGTCTATTTTCATTTTTCTACAGGTTGAAATCCAATTGTGCCAGCACCATTTGTTGAAGATGCTTTCTTTCTTCCAATGTATGTTTTTAGCTCCTTTATCAAAAATGAGGTGTTTATAGGTTTGTGGGTTAAAATCCGGGTCTTCTGTATGATTCCATTGATCGAGTTCTCTGTTTTTATGCCAGTACCACACTGTTTTCATTACTGTAGCTCTGTAATAGAGTTTGAAGTCAGGGATGGTAATGCCTCCAGAAGTTCCTTTATTGTATAAGATTGTTTTGGCTATCCTAGTTTTTTTGTTTTTCCATATAAAGTTGATTATTGTCCTCTCAAGATCTGTGAAGAATTTTGATGGGATTTTGATGGGAATTGCATTGAATCTATAAATTGCTTTTGGTAGAATTGCCATTTTTACTATGTTGATCCTCCCAATCCAAGAGCAAGGGAGGTCCTTCCATTTTCTGGTATCCTCTTTAATTTCTTTCTTCAATGCCTTAAAGTTCTTGTCAAATAAATCTTTCACTTCCTTGGTTAGAGTTACCCCAAGATATTTTATGCTGTTTGTGGCTATTGTGAAAGGTGATGCGACGGACACTGTATTCTTTTAAGCACTGCTTGGCCCATTTCTCCCTAGCCTGCTCTAGGCTAACTCTTGCACCTGGACTAACCCATTTCTAATAATGTGAGTAAGCATCCCAAGGTGCGCTTACCGGGAAGATTCTAGCCTACGTCCATCCTGGGTTGGAGCTTCATTGAGAGTGCCTCAGAGAGCAGAGCTATCCCGTCTGCCTGCTAGACAGGAGCATGGCATCTCTCTCTGAGGCATCTGCCTCTGAGCGGAGCTGCATGCTTTCTGACCTCACTTCCTCTTCTTCCCAGAATTTTGTTCTGTTTACTCCACCCACCTATGTTCCTACCTATCAGGGCCAAGGCAGTTTATTTAACCAATGAAATCAACAGATTGATATATGACATTCCCACATCACCACTTCACAAGGTAAAACTCACATTTGGTAGCAATGTTGGGACAAGAACCTGAGAGCAGACAGATCATAGACTCTAATGGAAAATGTACTATTATTATTATGATAAATGGAGATAGTGTTAAACTGAATGCTAAGGACTCATAGATTAATGCATCTCTCAAGCCCCATCAGAGAAGCTATACTTTGCTTTGGTGTTCAACACAAGCACCTACAATGGTACAGGGTGCAGAAAATAAGAATTTCCAAAATTCACATCTATATCACTACCTTTCCAGGTTTCATGGATCACTGTGGAAGAAGTGAGTAGAAATTCTCTATGAGCCAAAGTTTATGGATGAATACACAGAAACATTACCATCTGGAAACGACAGGGAAACTGCACATATGAACTAATAGAAATTGTGATAGCATGCACGAGCTGTATGCGAACTCACGCAGTGTCAAGTAGGTGGGCACAAAGTCCCATGGCTAGCTGAGTATTGGCAATAGATAACTGTTGGGAGAGAGATGATGTTCTTGAAGACCGCTGTCCTTGGTAAGTTGCCTGTACTTCAGTGGAAGTCTGCACATAGAAGAATATACAGGCAACTCAAGTTGGACTTGATAAGTAAGGCAGAAAAGTAGTCACAATGTTAGCAGAGCTGTGAATGGGAGGTGGTTCTGGGAGAATTTGGGGGAGGCTTGAATGTAATCAAAACATTGTACAGAATTCTCAAAGAATTTAAAATCTTTAACAGTAACACTGCCTATGAGTAAGTACTTGAGAAAGAATACATTTGAGTGCTATATTTGCCCTCGTGTTAAAAAATATTAAAAATATCCCTGGCACTGAACAATAACCATAATGTCTATTACAAATCATTTCTGAAGATAAATCTGATAAACATTAATTCTAAGTATGTGTATTAGCTGTTTGTACTGGGGAATAATTTTCTAGGGTACAATACAATCATGGTTAGAGAAAGGTGGGTAAGAAATACCCTATCACATGGAAAACAGATGATTTTGTCAACCCTGATAAAAAGCCACTGTTCGCACAAATGCACAGACACATATACACACACACACACACACATACACACACACTAGAGAGAGAAAGAAAGAAAAAGGAGAGAGAGAGAGAGAGAGGATGCATTTGAAGGCAGGAATATAATCTTGACTTTTCTTTTGTCTGTTCTGGGAGCATAAATTTTCTAACAATCACTATAAGTGAAAAGGAGATTGTCCCCAAAACAAACTAGCATCCTTTTTATGCTGAGTTCGGAGTCAGTTATTAAGCCTCCTGATATTCAGCTGTTCTGAAGTCTTTACAGAGTGGAATAGTACCAAGTAAGGGGCAAGAGACTGAACAATAGGTCCAGGCTTCTCCTCAGGAAAAGGACATAAATAAATTTCAAATTTAGACTATGTACATAAAGAACAGCCTGAGTTAAGTCAGAATGTGAGAGACAAGACTGAGTACAAACACATCAACTGTGCCCACCTTTGATTTAAGGATTAGGATTCATGCTGAGCAGACACTGGCCTTGCTATATCTCAGTGTAAATTCAAGCCATGCCTACAGTTATATGTCTAACCACATTTTATCCTTCCAAATGATAGCTGGTGATGTGGCACAGTAAACAAGGTTCAGGTAATAAAAGATATGTGTAACATGAACAGGGCCGGCTTGCTTGTTGTGGTTTTTGTCCCGCCCGGTACCTCACAACTGTTTAGACCCAAAGAAAATCACACATAGGTCTCCATAGATTATAAGCTGATTGGCCCATTAGCTCTAGCTTCTCACTGGCTAACTCTCACATCCTGATTAACCCATTTTTCTGATCGATGTTAGCCATGTGGCTCAGTACCTTTTTCAATGAGGCAGATCAAATCCTGCTGTTTTGGTAATCTGGGCAGGAATAGGAGGAATCAACTTCCTCCTTCCCAGAATTCTCCTGTTCTCATTACATCATTTCTACTTCCTGTCTGGCTTTCCCGCCTATATTTCCTGCCTGGCCAATCAGCATTTATTTATAACATGATTGACAGAATACAGACAATTTCCCACACCACTTCCCCCTCTTTAAAAAAAAAGGAAAATATCCATAGTCCATTTTTTGGGAATGTGGGCATAGTATTCCAGGCTACTTCCAGCTGGTTGGGGGTGCTGATAATCTTATGGAGACCTAAAGAAAATTTAGAGTTATTATCAAGTCCTGACTGAGGTATCCTGTGAGTCTCGATCATCTCAGGCAGCAGTCTTGAACTTGTTTTGGATGAAGAACTCAGACATCTGGGCCATCTATTCTTGCTGGAGACTTCTTGATCAAGCTGGACTTTTCTTAACTCTGAATAAATCCACAGCCTCTCATTTTCTGTGGAAACAAAAGCAAAATATCTTCTCCAAAGTAGCATACCTTTTGAATTCAATTTTGAAGCCAAGGTATTTTCAGAATACCTATCTTGGATTAATTCTGCAGCATTTATAAGCAAATATCTTTTAGCAGCTGTTGCTCCTTCCTCATCATTCAGACAATTCAAAGAGAGCATAATAGCATACAATATCAAGATGCTCTCTGTATTTTCCATCTTTACGTGGCTTTATTTTAACCTCTATTTCTTTTATTTTTACTTTTAACTTTTGGCTTTTTGAGACAGGTTCTCTGTGCATCTTTGTCCTGGAATTTCCTCTATCCTTGAACTCATAGAGATCCGTCTGTCTCTGCCTCCCAGGCTGCTTTCTTTCTTTCTTTCTTTCTTTCTTTCTTCCTTCCTTCCTTCCTTCCTTCCTTCCTTTCTTTTTCTTTCTTTCGTTCTTACTAGAACTTTAATCTTTTGCCTGTATATATATTTTTTTAAAAAAAAGAAATAAAAAGACATTTATTCAGTGTCATGATCAGACTATTACATTTAGCAATCAACAGTATGGGTGAGAAGAGGTCTACAGTAAAACCCTTTGTTGGAATGATTGACACTTTCCTCAGAACAGAAACTAAAATAACGTGTTATACAATTAGTCACAAATACAGTCCTCGAGTTCTTTTTGCCCATACACATGAGTATTGTCTAAAACATGTCTTCTTTGTAGCAGCTAGGCCCTGCCACCACTGTGCTTGGCTGAGTTCACAAATCTGTTGTAACCTGTAGCTTCCCTGTCACTTCTCTGGCTCTCCTCTCCTGCTAAGCTTTGTTTCCTGGCTGTAATTAGAACCTCCTGCCACTGCCATAGCTGCTGCTGCTGCTGCTGGAACCACCATAGCCACCTTGATTTCGTGGTTTAGCAAAGTACTGGCCTCCATCACCATAAGGGTCAGAGCTTCTGCCTCCAAAGTTTCCTCCTTTCATTGGTCCAAAATTTGAAGACTAGTTGTTGTAATTGCCAAAATCATTGTAGCTTCCACCACCTCTGAAATTGCTTCCATCATTACCAAATCCATTATAGCCATCCCCACTGCCACCATATCCACCACCACCACGGCTGCCACCGAAGCCACCACGACCACTGAAGTTTCCCCCTCGACCAAAATTGTCATTGCCGCCAAACCGCCTCCATGACCACCACCAAAGTTTCCAGAACCACTTCGACCTCTTTGGCTGGACGAAGCACTAGCCATCTCCTGCTTGGATAGGGCTTTTCTTACTTCACAGTTGTGCCCGTTCACAGTATGGTATTTCTGAATAACAATCTTGTCCACAGAGTCATGGTCATCAAAGGTGACAAAAGCAAAACCTCTCTTTTTTCCACTGCCTCTGTCAGTCATGATTTCAATCACTTCAATTTTCCCATACTGCTCAAAATAGTCTCTCAGGTGGTGTTCCTCCATGTCTTCTTTAATACCACCGACAAAGATCTTCTTCACGGTTAAGTGGGCACCTGGTCTCTGAGAATCCTCTCTTGACACAGCTCTTTTAGGTTCCACAACTCTTCCATCCACCTTATGGGGGCCTTGCATTCATAGCGGCATCCACTTCCTCCACAGTGGCGTACGTACCAAACCCAAAGCCCCTGGATCGTTTGGTGTTTGGATCTCTCATGACGACGCAGTCCGTGAGTGTTCCCTATTGCTCAAAATGGCTCCTCAGACTCTCGTCGGTTGTTTCGAAGCTCAGCCTCCAATGAAGAGCTTCCGCAGCTGTTCCGGCTCCTTGGGAGACTCTGACTTAGACATGAAGGCAGGGAAATGGGAGCCCTCAGCGATGCTTCCTCGGCCACGTCAATAGGCAGAAAGGAGTAAGCCAACGCACATATCCCGCCTGTATATATTTTTAACACACTGTAAAACATTTAGAGGTTTTTTTAAACCTTTGGATCTCTCTTTATTGTATATCTCTCTTTTTCTGACCACATGGGTCTTTAATTTGCTAAGGAATATGGAAAAGTTTCTTGCCACAACTCTACGACATTTTAAGGTCCTTGCAAGGAAGCAAGCTGCAATAGTAAATAATAGTCAAAAGCTTCTATGGCATTTTCTTGCCAGGAAGCAAGCTGCAACAATGTATCCATAGCTCCATAGTCCTGACCTCCTGCTTGAAAGAGTCAGAGTTTTCCCTGGCAGGAAGGTCCAGAAAGCCAGCATTTTAAAACAGCAGCTTTTTTTCCTGCTAAGGCTGAAAACCAAAATGCTTTACTCTAGTCTTTCCCAAGCTTTCTTAAGCTTTTTGTGGATGAAGTTATCCATGTGGGGGCCAATCTGTAACATGAACAGGTCAGGCCTGCTTGTTGTTGTGGTTTCTGTCCTGCCTGTACCCTCAGCTGTTTTGTCCCAGAGAAAAACACACAAAGATCTCTGTAAGTTATAATCAGCTTTTAATTTTAAAAAAGCCCCCCTTCATGTTACAGATATGGTGTATCACAGGCCATCTTGGATAAAAAAGTTCAGTTGATAGCAAGAGATGATTCTGCTTTCCCTACTGCATTTTTTAAACTAATCAAAGAAATAAAGTAGCAATAGGTTGACAGGAATAAATGCATGCATACAACTTAGATTCAATAACAGAAGCGCAAGAGGACTATAGGAATAGGACTAAATGCCTCCAAAATGTGAAGATATGAGCTTGCATACCATCTTGATCCCAGAGCAGGACAGTGGGTGTTGCAGGAGAGAAGACAGACTGTTGATGATGAATGGACCTTCTCTGCACCTTTGACAAGTTCTATTTCCTGGAAGATGAAACTCCGGTGCAAGGTTCTGAGGATTGTACTCTTCCCGGAAGAAATGTAAATGAGAAGATAAAGGTAGGTCAAAGAAATGTCTCTGTGTTTTTCTTCCCTTTTAAATGCCTTGCACCTCAAATGATCATCATAATCACCAAGGACAATGGCATAATTTAGGTGCTGTGCAGTATCTTGAACTCTCTTATAGTCATGGTTAAGTGTGATATATTCTGCTTTCTACTATGCTAATAAAGTATCTAGATGGTGGTGAGGTCTGATTTCCATGTATGGAAACAATGACATCATGATGACACTGCGGACAAGGGAGAGGCGACTGCTAAAACTTTTCCATAATTTTCCCTTGGTTTTAAAGACAATATATATTATCCTCAGATATTTGCGAGTATTACATTAAAATTCTGTGATATCTACAGAAGAGAAGCCACAACTCTCCCTCTGGATTTTGACATAAGGACACACGATAAAAACAAAACAAAGGCTCTCACTGCCAGCACTTTGATGGATAACCTGCTCTCTAGGATGGTGAAATCAATTTCATTTTGCTTTTAAGAATCATTGACTTATTAATTTCTTTTTTTATTTTATTTTTCTCCATTAACAGCTTCAACTGGGTGTGGGGCAACAGAACCAATCCCAGTACAACCATGGGTGTGGGGTTCCCCACAGTCCCCCCAGGGCGATGGTTCCTGCAATGATCTCTAGGGGGAAACAGCTCCCAACAGATCCCCTCCCCCTCCCATACAAAGGCAGGCAGCCATCAAGTGGAGAGCACCAGTCAGAGTCAACCATGGTGTCAGAGCAAAGGAGAAGGGACTGAGACAAGGAGAGACCCTCCTCTCGAGTGGTGAAGCAATCCCTTTCTCCTGGGAACAGAGGGGCTCTTAAGTCTCCAATGTGTGCTTTCTCTGTTTTCTTTAAGTGGGCACTTAGTGCTATGAACTTTCCTCTTAGCACTGCTTTCATAGTGTCCCATAAGCTTGAGTAGGTTGTTTCTTTATTTTCATTGAATTCAAGGAAGACTTTAATTTCTTTCTTTATTTCTTCTTTGATCCAGGTGTGGGTCAATAGTTGACTGTTCAGTTTCCATGAGTTTGTAGGCTTTCTAGGGGTAACATTGTTGTTGAATTCTAACTTTAATCCATGGTGATCTGATAAGACACAGGAGGTTACGAATATTTTTTTGTAACTGAGGAAGTTTGCTTTGTTACTGAAGATGTGGTCGATTTTCGAGAAGGTTCCATGAGCTGCAGAGAAGAAGGTATATTCTTTCCTATTTGGGTGGAATGTTCTATAGATGTCTGTTAAATCCATTTGATTCATTACCTCCATTAATTCTCTTATTTCTCTGTTAGGTTTCTGTCTGATTGACCTGTCCATTGGTGAAAGAGGAGTGTTGAAATCTCCTACTATTAGTGTGTGCGGTTTGATGGCTGCCTTGAGTTTTAGTAATGTTTCTTTTACGCACGTGGGTGCTTTTATATTAGGGGCATAGATATTCAGGATTGAGACTTCATCCTGATGAATTGTTCCTGTTATGAGTATAAAATGTCCCTCTCCATCTCTTCTGATTGATTTAAGTTTGAAGTCAACTTTGTTATTAATTAGTATGGCCACACCTGCTTGTTTCTTAGGTCCATTTGCTTGATAAACCTTTTCCCATCCCTTTACTCTAAGTAGGTGCCTGTCTTTGTGGTTGAAGTGTGTTTCTTGTAAACAGCAGAATGTTGGATCCTGTTTGTGTATCCAATCTCTTAGCCTGTGCCTTTTTATAGGTGAATTGAGTCCATTGACATTAAGTGATATTAATGACCAGTGGTTGTTAAACTCCGGTCACCTTTTTAGTCGTAGAGTTTGTGTTTTTGCCTTCTTTGAGTTGCGCTGGTGAAGGGTCTCTAGATGTTTGAGTTATTGTGGTCATTGTTGGACTCCTTGGTTTGTGATTTTTCTTCTGTTGCTTTCTCTAAGGCTGGATTTGTGGCTACGTATTGTTTAAATTTGTTTTTATCCTGGAAAATTTTGTTTTCTCCATTTATAGTGAACAAAAGCTTGGCTGGGTATAGTAGTCTGGGCTTGCATCCATGTTCTCTTAGCTTCTGCAGTACATCTATCCAGGACCTTCTGGCTTTCATGGTTTCCATAGAGTAGTCATGTGTAAGTCTGATAGGTTTACCTTTATAAGTAACTTGACCTTTTTCCTTTGCAGCTCTTAATATTCTTTCTTTATTCTGTGTGTTTTGTGTTTTGATTATTATATGGCAAGGAGATTTTTTTTGGTCCAGTCTATTCGGTGTTCTGTATGCTTCTTGAACCTTCAAAGGAATATCTTTCTTTAGGTTGGGAAAGTTTTCTTCTATAATTTTATTAAATATATTTTCTGGACCGTTGAGCTGTACTTCTTCCCCTTCTTCTATCCCAATTATTCTTAGGTTTGGTCTTTTTATTGTGTCCCATATTTCCTGAATGTTTTGTGTGAGAATTTGTTGGTTTTGCTGTTTTCTTTGATCAGTGTGTTTATTTTCTCCAGGGTATCTTCATTGTCTGACATTCTTTCTTCTATCTCCTGTAATCTGTTGGTAGTACTTGTCTCTGTAGTTCCTGTTCATTTACCCAGATTTTCCATCTCCATCCTTCCCTCGGTTTGTGTTTTCTTCATTACTTCCATTTCATTCTGCAAGTCTTGAACCGCTTCCCTTACCTGTTTGATTGCTTTTTCTTGTTTCTCTTGGTTTTCTTGGGTATCTTTGAACGATTTATTCATTTCCTCTACCTTTTTGTTTGTAATCTCTAATTTTTTATGGCAGTTTTTTACCTCCTGTTTAAGGTCTTCTATTATTTTCATATAATCCACTTTTGAGTCGATTTCTTCTAATTCTTCTGGAGTGGGGTGTACCATTCTTCTCATTTCAGGATCCCTGGATTCTGGTGAAGTCATGTTGCCTTTCTGGTTGTTGGAGGAATTCTTGCATTGGCGCCTTCCCATCTCTTCCTTCAAATGGAGCCAGGAGAGGCCAGGTGACTTGGTCCAGTCTTTGCTGTGACTGAGTCTTTGGGTGTAACTCTTCAGTGTAGAAGCAGGAACTGTCCCGTCCAGATGGAACTCCTCAGCACCGAAACATGGACGCCTGGTAGTCCAATGACCCGCGGACAAAAGGGAGAACTTGGAGGGCAGGGCGGGGAAGTGTAGAACACAGGAGACCCTGCCCCACAAGCTGAAGGTGCTCTTGCTCCCTTTCGGGGGTCCTTGAGGCCTTCCCGGTAGGCAGGGACTCATCGCTCTGGGTGGGTAGCCTTAGTTTAGGAGCGGAAAACTGTTCCTGAGCAAATGACCTTGCAGAGAATGCAGGCTTGGGGTGGGGGGTCTTGTGTAAGAAAGACATCCCTGCAGAAGGAGCTAGGGGAGGGGGGTTTGAGCTCTCTTCTGGGACAAACCGCCCCTGGATAGCACACACCCGTCCAGATGGAACTACTCAGCCCCTAAACAGGGCCGCCTGGTAGTCCAATGATCCAGGGACAAAAGGAAGAACATGGGAGGCAGGGTGGGGTCCAGGAGACCACTGGAGACCCTGGCGCACCAGCTGAAGGTGCCCAGGCTCCCTTACAGGGGTCCTTGAGACCTGCCCGGTAGGCAGGCACTCACCACTCTGGGTGGGTAGCCTTAGTGTAGGAGCTTAAAACCAGTCTCCAGCACTGGTCCTAGCATACAGCAGGGCAGGGTTGGGGGTTGGGGTGCTGGGGGGTTGGGTCGTGCCTAAGAAAGACAGCCCTGCAGAAGGAGCTGGGGGAGGGGGTTTGTGTTCTCTTCAGGGACAATCTGCCCCTCCTATGGTCTTGTTCCTGGTCCCCAGAGTCAAGGACATTGAGAACTAAGGCTGGGGAGATCAGAACAGGTGACTGGACATGGTTGACAGGGAGTAATGGCATGTCATGGAAAGGTCTGAAAATGACAACCTATACCCAGAGCACAAGGGCCCAGAGAAGGGATCATGGCAGATTCTGGGCCAGTGGGCACAAGGGCCCAGAGAAGGTATCATGGCAGATTCTGGGCCAGTGGGATCTGCCCTGTGTAATCCTAGAAATGACCTTCATGACAGGCGCTCAGGCTCAGCTCCACTTCCATGTTAGTATTTATTATCCTCTTCTCAAGCAAGTAGTTACCACTGCAAGAATAACAGTTTTGAAACTCTTGGTCTGTAAGCATGTGAGATACCTACTGTGTGTTCCCCAGCAACTTCAGTGATCATGGAACTGAAGAACCTCACGTCCTCTCCCCAGAGCCTGCAGCACAGCTTCCTGAGGCTGAAGGGAGGATGCTCAGTATTTGTCAGGCAGCCTGCGGGTCTGTAGTAATTGGGATCTTTGCCACTGCTGCCCCATCCATTGGCTTCCTGGTCAGTCCTGGAATCCTCATGTCCGCGGCCTATGAGACTCTGAATGACCTCTCTTCCTTCACTAGGAGAAACAGACACAGAAGAAATCCACCACCAAGCTTCTTAGTCGCTGTACAACCTCCCAGTTCCCCCATTGGCATGGAATGGCTGTAGGAGGAAATGAGGAAGGGTCAGGAAGAGGGGCTGAGACACTGGTCAGCCCACACTGGATGAACATCACCAGAAACACTGGTGATGATGAGAGTCATCCCCTGTCTACATTCGGGAGAAGCCCACATAGCCTGGCTGTATGCTTACTGTCCACAACCAGGGTCTACACTGGGCTCAGATGGAGGCAGTAGCTGGATGAGGAAGAGGAGGAGGGTTCACAGATTAGCATGACACTCTCCAGAGCTCACCTTCTATTGCTTCCTCAGAAGAATCCTTGCTACCCAGACCCAGCGTCCCAACAGTCTGTGTTTACCTGAGGACTTCAGCAGCCCAGACTCCCCTGGGACCCCTTCGGGCAGCATCATAGTTCCCTCTAGCATGGAAGTATTTGTCTGCACCTATCCAGTTGGCATCCCTCATGTCAGTGTAGGCTCACCACATGTCCCTAGTGCCTGGGTGGGAAAGACAACAGGAACATGACCTAAAGACTCTGCCTATGACTTAGCGAAGATGAAAAGGAATAAAGGAACTCATGGCTTGAGGCTGTGGTCAGAGCAGCCTGAGACCATGCATGGGAGATCATTTCCTCATCCTCTCTGGCTTCTCCTAGTAACTCTGGAGGGCCACTGGGGGCACCACCTGCCCTGCGTTGTCTTTCTTTCACAGTGCTGCTGTGAGCTGCCCCTCACCTAGGGGAAAGCAGATAACGATGCAGGGCAGTGTCGTTACATAGCAGGGCGTGTCAACTTCAGCTCCGTGGAAGTGTTTGCCACAGAGTCGTCAGCTTCTACCACCAGACCCCACAGCTCGTTTCCCCACTAGTGCAACCTAGTGTAGCTAGAGCCGCTGAAAATGTCCCTCGGAGCACACTGCCTCCAAGCAAGGGCCAGTGTTTCTGGATGCAGCTACCCCTGGCTAGGAAGTTCCATCTTGAGGTGACTGTTAGTACACAGAAGGCAGAGGAGGGCTGCACACGGGAAGAATTCTGTCCTGACAGAGAGTGTGTGTGACCACAATGACACTGCCGTCTCCGCCCTTTGATTAGACTGCACAGGTGCTGTGCTGTCCCGAGGGAACTTTGGAGCACAGATCCCGGCTGTGGCTGCAGGTTCAGATCCTGTGAGAAGACACTGAGAGTCTCCATACTAGGCCACACTCAAGGCCAACCTCAAGATTAGATACAGGGGAAAGACAGGTCTAGCCCTAGGTGGTGTTACTGCTCTCTTGGTGATGCCACTGTACCTCACATTGTTCACAATGTACTTAGGAAGTGTCAGGCAGATTCGGCAGACAGGATGGGCCTCAAGCACAGGTGGGTTGTGATCTCTGCTCGGCCTCCTGCTGTAGGTAATGCATATTCAGAAGTCTTGCAGGAGTCTCTGGTCCATCCTGCCAAGCAGGACTGTGAGTGTTCAGGAGACCAATAGAGGTCATGTGTCATACCCCCTCCCACCCAGTCTTACCTTGGTAAACTTCACCCAGGAATGAAAACCAGCTCTGACTGCTGACTTCCAGGACAGGGAGCAGGAAGTGAGTTCAGTGAGACGCTTCATCCTGCTGAAATGAAAAGACAGGCCCAAGGAGCTGCTGACTGGTACCTCATCCCCAGGCATCTCCTCCACAGAAGTCCTGGTTGGTAGTATCCTAGCAGTGGCCCCTCAAGACCTCACAGCAGGACCCACCTCAGAGCACAAGGTCTCAGTTCTGACCCCACCACGCCTGCTGAACTAGCTCTGTTGAGGAAAACAGCGCGGATGGAGCTGCAGAAGCAGAGACCAGGTCCTCACTTTCTCCAGGAGCCTGATTCAGCAGTAAGCATTTCCCATGTCCCCTCTGCCCAGAACAAACTGCACCGCAAGTGAATGGAAGCGAGGAGGCTCCCTTGAGAGGAAAGCTTGCTTGCTGAAACACAGCCTACAGTAAGTTTCTGTGCATGGGTTTTCTGTCACCTGGTGTCTGGTGGGCAGAGCCTGGTGGGTTATGGTTGTCAGGGAGAGGAGGCTGGTACTAATGCTCAGCCTCCCTGCTGGGGTCAGGGACAGAGAGGGACAGGCATGGTGCCTGCGAAACTCCCAGCAGGTCGTTTCTTCTACAAGACTGCAACAGAAATCTTCCTTCATCCCCAGGTCATTTCCCCTAATTGTGCGTATGAGCACACACTACAGCTTTGTCTTCACAGTCTTCTGGGTCAGCATGGATGCTGGTTAATACTGACCAAACTGAGGATGTTGAGAGGCAAGGAGTGGCCATCTCAGATGATCAGGGCAGCTACCGAAAGGAGTCAGAATAACTCCTGCAGCCAGCGCTTGCTTTCCCAGACACTGACTCAGGTTGGGTTTTTTTTTTTCTTTTGAACCTAAGACTGACACTTACCTTCAGCCATTCCTTTCTTCTTCTTCTTCTTCTTCTTCTTCTTCTTCTTCTTCTTCTTCTTCTTCTTCTTCTTCTTCTTCTTCTTCTTCTTCTTCTTCTCTCTCTCTCTCTCTCTCTCTCTCTCTCCCCCCTCCCTCCCTCCCTTCCTCCTTCCCTCTCCACCTCCTCTTGTTTTTGAGACAGGGTTTTTTTTATTTTATTTATTTATTTAATTTTTCTCCATTAACAGCTTTAATTGGGTGTGGGGCAATAGAACTATTCTTAGCACAATTATGGGTGTGGGGTTCCCTGCAGACTCCCCAGGGTGATGGTTCCTGTAATGATTTTTAGGGGGAAACGGCTTCCAACAGATCCCCCTTTCTCTTATATAAAGGCAGGTAGTTATTACGTGGAGAGCACCAGTCAGAGTCAACCATGGTGTCAGATCTAAAGGAGAAGGGACTGAGATAAGGAGAGACCCTCCTCTCGAGTGGAGAAGCAATTTACCTCTCCTGGAAACAGAGGGGTGCCTGATGATTCTTAGGTCTAGTGGGGACCAGGCCTTTATTCTTTCCCCGTTACCCATCCTAGGGTTCCCAGGGCCCTGTCTTAGGTTGGGGGATTATCCTGCCATAAGTCGCCCATCCTTGGAGCTCCTCAAATAAAAGGCATCTAGCAGGATTAAAGTAAACAGATCACAGGGCACCGTGTCTTAGGCCATGTGGAGAGCGCCCTCATACCTGTACCATGCCATGTTGAGCCGGTTTCTACAACCTCTGTATGGTGTGCTATTCAGGCGAGGATCCACACTAACTCCCGTCATTGGGCCCCTGCGTCTATCATTAATGAAAAGACTGTGAGGAGCTCCTCAAACAAAAGATATAATGATATAATTTTGGCACCAATAACTCCATCTCCAGACAAGAAGAAAGGGCTTTTTCCCAACCCAGTATTCACCTTTTAGTCTGGCCTATGGTATGTTCTCCTTCCTAAGTGCCTACTCCACATAAAGTTACGTGTGCTGCCTGCCAAAAATTAGGGCAGTGTAAAAGGGATCAAAATCTAAAATTTTTAACATATGCATTAAACCCAAACACTTTACAGCATGTGTCAAACTTTTCCCAACATCTATAAGCAGTTACAAATATCATTAGATCAATTTCAGTAGGAGTACAATGACATACATTGTTGTTATCAAATACCACCAGTTCCAGTCTCTTAGCAACAGTGACAGGAACCCCCAATTTTCCCCCTTCTTAAGTGAAGAGTGGTTAATATTTTAATTAAAATGAGTTCTGTGTCCCAACGTTTAAAGCAGTCTGATGTTTAGTCTGCAACTCAGCTCCAAAGCAGACCAGAGTTCAAGCTACAGAAGCAGTTTAGCATTTGTGCTCCAGGACAGGTAGGGGAACCTGGGTGAGGCGAGCTGGATTCAGCTACATGAAGCACATCCTGGCCCTTATGTCAGCCGGGTCTCCCTGGACTCTGGAGGCAGGATGACACCCTGCAGAGTGGTGTAGCTGGTTTTGTCAGCAGGCACTCCTTTCCTTGGGGGCAGGGAAGACCGGACGAAAGACCTCTCCTCAATCACCTCTGGAAGTCTGGAACTCCTCTGTGCCCACAGCCTCGACATCACGTCCAGATTTTATTTTCTTTCCCGAGAAGGTTCTTCTGGTGCCGAGATCAGCTCTCCTTGCAGGTTGGGTAGCTTGTCGAGACAGGGTTTTACTGTATAGCTTTAGCTGTCCTGGAACTCATTCTGTAGACTAGGCTGGCCTAGAACTCAGATTCACCTGCCTTAGCCTCTGAGTGCTGGCATTAAAGGCGTGTGCCACTGTGGCATGGCTGACCTTAAGTCTTTTTGAGTTCACGACTAAACTAAAATTGCAAAACTGCTCAGCCAGCCATAGCAGACATTACATGCTTCCCAGGCCCACTCAGCTCTCAGCACTTAGGGAGGGCACCTCTCCCTCCACCTTCTTGATAATATGACAGGTAGATCAACTAAACTGTCCCACAGAGACAAGATACTAGAGGGGCCCTACTCCTTCCTCAACTCAGTCCTAGGAAGGAGCATAAAGTCAGGTCAAGGCTTTTGGGAGAAAGGAACTAAGAAACCAACAGAAGGAAGGAAGGAAGTACCATCTTTCACAGAAAACAGTACCCATTGGTTGGGGGGATGTTGGGTAAGTGAAATTACTGTGCATAAGAACAGATCACAAGACACACAATGGAACCCACTTCCAGAGTTTATTAAGAGGAGAGAAGAAGGTGTTCAGTCTGGGAAGAAAGCATGGAGTGGGCATGTCCAGCTTTGAAAGGCTGTCTAGCACATGTGCTCAGGGGCTCACATAGCCACGTCACATGTAGATCACGTGACCACACTGTACATAAATCACATAGGGCTTGAGGACCCCGTGTGGCTATGTAAGTTGCCTGAACGCTTGATGGCGCATGTGCAGCTGTGGAACCAAAAGTGCCAGATCTTGGGGTGGCTAGGCATTGTGCCAGAGCACTGGCAACTGTGGGTGATGGAAATAACATTTCACACTTTTGTTTATTATAAAAACTGGGGGGCTAAGGGTAGTAGACGGGCATACATGGAGGAGTTGGGTCCCTCAAGACTGCTTCCTGCTGATTTGTGGCCACTGAAGTCTTGGGGAATTTGAGAAAGCTGGGATGATGGTCACGTCCTGGGGTAGCTGGTTACTTCAGTGTTTTTCAGTCTTTGTGGAACTGTCCAGCTGACAGCTTGGAGCCGACAAGATACTGCCAAGACAGAAGATTATGTTTAGAAAAAAAAATTGATCCTGGTAATTGAGAGAGGAAGTTCCAAAGATGGATGGGGGTTCCCCATATGGAGGAGGGAGTTTTCCAGGGATTCCAAGACCAGGGAAAAGTTAAATGATACTTGCTGTGGGAACTCTTTCAGCCAATAGTCTTTAAGATACCGGCCTACTTTGGGCATGGCGTCACGTACTATAAATGTGCAGGCCTCTTGGATTTGGTTCCAGTTCCCAGTGCATACTTGTTGGGGTGAGCTGCTGGTTTGTCCTGGCCGCCCAGAACTGAAATAATCACACAGAAACAGTATTAATTAAAGCACTGCTTGGACCATTAGCTCTAGCTTCTTATTGGCTACTCTTACATCTTAATTTAAACCATTTCTATTAATCTGTATATCACCATGAAGTCATGGCCTACCAGCAAAGTTTCAGCACATCCATCTCAGGCAGCGGCTCCATGGTGTCCCTCTGACTCTACCCTACTTTCTCCCAGCATTCAGTACTGTCCTCCCTGCCTACCTAAGTTCTGCCCTATCAACAGGCCAAGGCAGATAGATTCTTTATTCATTAATGGTAATTACAGCACACAGGGGACTCCCACATCACATACAGAGGACTGTGGATCCCTACTCTTTCTGTGAGCTTATTTCCAGATAAATAAACCTTTGTTACACTCCATTCCGGGCTATTGTGGAACTCTTTTGTATGTCAACAAATTGGCACCAACATGGTCTGAATTCATGCTACTGCTGGGCCCTTCCCAGGCCCCCACAACCTTCTTCCACCCCATGCAGCTGAACTACCCCTCTGGGCAGCTGAGCAAGGTTTAGCTGGACTGGCCTGCTGCGGTGATTTGGCAATTTCCCACTGCCCATGCCCACGTGGCCTGGTCCCACCTACTAAGTGGCTGACTTACTGCTGCCCGCTCTTTCTGCTGCAACTCCTCCATGGCTTCTCTGGCTTCTGCCAGGTCTGCTTTGGTCAGGCTGAGCTCAGACCCCAGGAACAGGGGCTCTAACCCTGCACCTGCAGGCTTGCCTTCCCAGTTCGTACTCGTGAATACCTGGCCTGAGCTCTGGGTTCCTTGATATTCCGACCAACTCAAGCCTCCATATGCGGATGTGCTGCTCTTATGTAATTAACTAAATTTGTTAGTAATTCTAAGTCTCAGATATTTCAGGTACTGATCTTGGACCTGCCTTACTGGGCAACTGCGACACCTGCTGGCCAATCAAGCATATTACACCTATAATAATTTCCTGAAAATTATCACAGAGGTAAGTTAATTTAATAAACAAATAAATAAATTTGAAAATTGTCAACCAGCCCCAAGATAATTGCAGACAATATCACCATGCAGGAATTTAACAACCTTTTTGTTTCTACTATGGATGGAATTCTGCAAAAGCTATAATGAGCTACCTTGTATATATATTTTTGTGATCATGGTGACTATTAGCTTACTCTTTATATTATACCCTTAAAGAAATCGTTGATAACAGAGTCAAGAATGAGAAACTTTTAGAAAGGATACAGCCTTTAGCTGAACTATTGAAAATGATAACCTTAATTTGACAGACAAAGTTCCATCCAGGTCAAGGAGTTGTGTTGCAGGTTCATCTGTTTGAGCCATGAACCCCACTATCAGTTGAACTCTTCACTTTGACCAGTTGTGGTTTTCAGTAATGGTTGCTGTGTGTTGCAAATATAAGATCCTTTGATGACAGGTGAGAGCTACACTTACTGTGGACATAAGGAGAAGCTTTAGAAAACAGAAATTATGCTGACCTAGAAGAGCATCAGTAGTAGGTTCTCCTTTAAGATGAATTATATATATATATATATATATATATATATATATATATATATATATATATATATATTTGTATATTTATATATATACATACATACACACATGTACATATATATATGCATACATACACACATACATATACACACATATATATATATATACACACATGTACGTATATATACACCCACATGGTGTATTCGAGTGGCTTACAGGGTGTGGTCTAGTAGTGCAAAAATGGCCGATTCTCAATAGAAAGGCCAAGAAATCAGCAGTTCTTCAGTCGCCAGGGACAAATGTCTCAGATGGTCTTGAGTGTGCACTGGAGTCTTCTGGCCTCACATTACCTAGGTTTAGGGTGGGTCTTTTGACTTCAAATGATCCAACCAAGAAAATCCTTCTGATGGAAGCAACTGCTTGGGTGTGGCTGATTCCAATGCTGGAAGCTGACAAGTGAGTCTAGCATCACAGTCTACACCTTCCCAGAGTGACACATGCTGGGAAGCTGACAAGTGAGTCTAGCATCACAGTCTACACCTTCCCAGAGTGACACATGCTCACATCTCCTGTCATCCTAGTTTCCAATGAGTACAGTAACCAAGTCATAGCTCCACCTAGTGGTATAACATTTCATGTACACTGTAAATATAGTATATACTTTAGGATAGGTACCAGTATCTCATGGGGAACAAAATCTTGATGTCTTAAAACTTAAATGCAATATCCTGATATTATCTCAAAGGATTTAAAATTACATGATAAGGAGGAAGAGGGATGAAAACATACTTACTTACTATATATGTGTATATTCATAAATATGTTCTTAACAAACTATGACAGAAACACTGATGTCAATTGTAATCCTTGTTTCGGCAACAGTGACATCAGATTGTATTTATAACTACCTTTCTCTGCAATCCTTTCTGTATTTCCTCCAACCTCAGCAATACCAGAGTAGGCTTTGGTGCTTTTCTTGAAGGGGTGACCCATACCTCATCCATGGGTCCTTTCTCATCCCGCCTGGATTGGTTGTTATAATTTACTATTAACATGAATCACAGAATATGCTAAAGCCAAGAGAAACACTGTAGGATCTCATGCAAGCCAGACTGCCTTACCACCATTTTGGAGATGCAATCCAAATTTCCCCTAGGAGTCTTGATAAATCACATCTCCTCTTAAAACTGTTATTACAGTCTTAGGCTGTTGAGACAAAAGCATCAGAATTTCAAAGTGACTGCTGTGAGGAGAGAACGGCGGGCCGCTTCCAACCACCCGGCTAGCTTTACACGAAATAATTACATGGAAACTGTATTCTTTTAAACACTGCCTGGCCCATTAGTTCTAGCCTCTTATTGGCTAGCTCTTACATATTGATCTAATCCATTTCTAATAATCTGTGTAGTCCATGAGGTAGCTTACCAGGAAAGATCTTAACCTGCATCTGTCTGGAGTGGGAGAATCATGGCTACTGCCTCACTCGGCTTCTTTCTCCCAGCATTCTGTTCTGTCTACTCCGCCTACCTAATTTTCTGTCCTATCAGGGCCAAGCAGTTTTCTTTATTAGTTAACCAATGAAAGCAACAGATAAGATACAACACCCACCTTCATCAAGTGACCAGTAAGGAGCCTGAGCTTCTAGTTATATGGAAATTTTATCATGTCTCCAGGCAGATGCACCCATCTCTAAATTGGAACCAAAACTTTTAGGCCAGCAGAACAGAAGTCATTCACAGGCAGCAAAAACTATCTCAGCCACTAGGGGTGATAGTGAGCCATCCATTTCCATTTCTACCCCCTTGATTCCTAGACTCATGAAGCCTTGCAATGGGAAAACTGTTCTATTTTTTGGACTCTGATCCAAATCTTATCTTATGCTGTGGAGGTGTCTTAGCCCATTAGGCTACTGCCACCTAACTGGCAGGTGTCTTAGCCACTGTTCTATTGCTGTGAAAAGACACCATGACCAAGGCAAGAGAAAGCATTTCATTGGGGGCTTCCTTATAGTTTCACAGATTTAGTCCATTACCATTATCTTGGGGAGCATAAAGGCAGGCATGGCAGTGAAGCAGTAGCTGAGGACTGTATTCCTGATGAGCAGGTAGCAGGGCAAGAGAGAGATGTGGGCCTCTCCACTTCTTTTAAAACCTTAAGCTCACCTACAGTCACATACTTCATCCAAGGAGGCCAACAAATCTAATGATAATCCTGTCAAAGAGTTTCAGTCCCTGGTGGTTTAACATTCAAATACATGAGCCTCTGGGGGCCATTGTTCAAACCACCACAGCATAGTAACTGCATCTTGAAAAGGCCATTCTAAACTCACTGACTCTGAAGAGCCCACAAAGTCACAATCAGATATTAAGAACCGATGTGCGGCCTCTTTCGGGACTTGTCTCCAAGATGACCAAAAAAAGGAGAAACAACGGTCGTGCCAAAAAGGGCCGCAGCCATGTGCAGCCAATTCACTGCACAAACTGCGCCTGCTGCATGCCCAAGGAAAAGGCCATTAAGAAGTTCGTCATTCGGAACATTGTAGAGGCCGCTGCCATCAGGGACATATCCTAAGCAAGTGTCTTCACCGCTTTGTGCTCCCCAAACTCTATGTCAGGCTGCATTACTATGTGAGCTGTGCTACTCATAGCAAGGTAGTCAGGAATCGATCTCGGGAAGCTCGGAAGGACCAAACACCCCCACCACGATTTAGACCTGCTGGTGCTGCCCCACAACCTAAACCAAAGCCCATGTAAAGTGGCTTCATAAAGATAGAAGAAAACACCTTGAAAAAATAAATGGGATTTATACTTAAAAAAAAAAGAACCAATGTGTGTGTGTTGTTCTCAAGATTTCTTGTGGGGATACACTCTTATTTTTAATGATGTTGCTTTAAGTGGGTGTTCACAGGTTTTATTACCACATCTTTTATACACTGACACTATTCTGAGTGAGGGACATGAATGTCACATAAAGGAGAACTGGGGAACATGGTACAAGATGTACAGTGTGTCTATCTGAGTTTATTGCAATGACAGTGAGAGTCCAAAGTAAAGTAAGGTTGATTACATTGATCTTCTTAAAGGTCTTCCAAATATATAGCAGATCTTATTGTTCAAATTTTCCTCTTAATTTTCGTATTGTTATAGGTCCACAGACAATATGACTGACACCATATTAGAAGTACCACTCTGACCTTAAAACCCAGTCCAAAGGCCCCACCACCTGCCAAAAAGGGAACTGAAAAGAAAAAAGAAAAAATATATATATTGTAGCCTCATAAAAAGAATTTAGCAATGTTCCTTCTGTTTCTATTATGTGGAACACTTTGAAGAGTATTAGCTCATCTTTGCAGTTCTGGTAGAATTCTACACTAAAATCATCCGGCCCTGGGTTTTTTTGGGGGGTTTGATGACAGCTTCTCTGTTCTTGCAGTTTATAGGTCTATTTAAATTGTGTACCTGGTCTTGATTTAATTTTGGCATATGGTACCTATCCAGAAAATTGTCCATTTCTTTTACATTTTCCAATTTGGGGGAGTACAGATTTTTGTAGTATGACATAATGATTCTCTGGATTTCCTCAGTGCCCCTTTTAATTTCTGATTTTGTTAATTTGGATGTTCTTTCTCTGCCTTTTGATTAGTTTGGGTAAGCGTTTGTCTAACTTGTTGATTTTCTCAAAGAACCAGCTTTTTGTTTCATTGATTCTTTGTAATGTTTTCTTTGTTTCTATTTTATTGATTTCAGCCTTCAATTTGATTATTTCCTGTCATCTACTCCTCCTGGGTGAGTCTGCTTCTTTTTGTTTTAGAGCTTTCAGGTGTGCTGTTAAGTCACTAGTGTCAGCTTTTTCCACTTTCTGTATGTAGGCACTTAGTGCTATGAACTTCCCTCTTAGTACTGCTTTCATAGTGTCCCAAAGGTTCGGGTACATTGTGTCTTCATTTTTGTTGAATTCTAAGAAGTCTTTAATTTCTTTATTTATTTCTTCCTTGACCCAGGAGTGGCACTGTTCAGTTTGCATGAGTTTGTACGTTTTTTGCAATTAGTATTGTTGAATTCTAACTTTAAACCATGGTATTCAATAAGAAAGGCATTATTCCTATATGTTTTTGTTTCTGTGGAGGTTTGCTTTGTTACTTAGTATGTGGTCAGTTTTTGAGAAGGTTCCATTAGGTGCTGAGAAGAAGCACCTTTTGTGTTTGGTTGGAATATTCTGTAGATGTCTGTTAAGTCCATTTGAGTCATGACATCTGTCAGTTCTTTTATTTCTCTGTTAAGTTTCTGTGTGGTTGACCTGCCCATTGATGAGAGTGGAGTGTTGAAGTCTCCTACTATTAGTGTGTGGGATTTGATGTGTGCTTTAAGCTTTAGTAACGTTTCATTTTCAAATGTGGATGCTCTTGTATTAGGGGCACAGATGTTCAGGATTGAGACTACATCTTAATGGATTGTTCCTGTTATGAGTATAGAGTTTCCTTCTTTATTTCTTCTGAATGATTTTAGTTTGAAGTCTATTTTGTTAGCTATTAGGAAAACTACACCCACTTGTTTCTTAGGTCCATTTGATTAAAAGAAAAAACTTAACCCAATCCTTTGCTCTGAGGCAATGTCTGTCTTTGAAGTTGAGGTGTGTTTCTGGTATATATCAGAAGGATGGATTCTGCTTTCATATCCATTCTCTTAGCCTGTGTCTTTTTATAGGTGAATTGAGTTCATTGATGATATTAAGAAATACTAATGACCAGTGGTTGTTAATTTCTGTTATTTTTCAGTGGCAGTGTATGTGTTTCCCTTCCTTGGGATTTGCTGGTGGGAGGTTATCTGTTGCCTGCATTTTGGGGGTACAGTTAGCTTCCTTGAGTTGGAGTTTTCCTTCTAGTACTTTCTGCAGAGCTGGGTTTGTGTAATGTATTGTTTAAATCTGGTTTTGTCATAGAATATCTTGTTTTCTCCGTTGATGGGGGTTGAAAACTTTGTTGGGTATATTAGTGTGGGCTTGCATCCATAGTCTCTTAGTGTCTGCAGCACATCTGCCCTGAACCTTCTGGTTTTTATGGTTTCTACTAAGGAGTTGGATGTAATTCTGATTAGTCTACCTTTATATGTAACTTGACCACTTTCCCTTGCAGCTCTAAATATTTTTCCTTATTCTGTGTTTTGCATTTGGATTCATTATTATATGAGGGGATGTGTTTTTTGATCCAGTCTATTTGGTGTTCTGTAAGCATCTTGTACCTTCATAGGGATATACTTCTTTAGGTTGAGGAAGTTTAATTCTATGATTTTGTTGAATATATTTTCTGTGCCTTTGAGCTAGAGTTCCTCTCCTTCTTCTATCCCTATTATTCTTAGGTTTGGTCTTTTCATGGTGTTCCACACTTCCTGGATGTTTTCTGTTAATAATTTGTTGGATTTAATGTTTCCTTTGCCCAATGAACTGATTTCCTCCATAGTATCTTCAACATCTGAGATTCTCTCTTCTACCTTTGTCTCTGTAGTTCCTTTTGTTTACCCAGATTTTCCATATTCAGAATTCCTCAGTTTGTATTTTCTTTATTGCCTCTATTTCAGTCTTCAAGTCTTGAACTGTTTGCTTCACCTGTTTTTTTTTGTGGATTTCTTAATTTCTTTCATTCTTTGTTTTTTCTTCCATTTCTTTAAGGGAGTTTTTCATTTTCTCTTTAAAGGTCTCCATCATCTTCATAAATTTATATTTAAATTTGCTTTCTTCTCCTTCTGGGTTAGGATGATCATGTCTTCCTGTGATATGTCCACTGGATTGTTGACAGAGTTTCTGTCCCTTCCTTTCCCACAGCCGTTTAATCCCAAAGAAATAAACAGAGGTCTACATTAATTATAAACTGGTTGGCCTATTAGCTCAGGCTTTATTTTATTTTATTTTTCTCCATTAACAGCTTCAACTGGGTGTGGGGCAACAGAACCATTCCCAGCACAACCATGGGTGTGGGGTTCCCCGCAGTCTCCCCAGGGCGATGGTTCCTGCAATGATCTCTAGGGGGGAAACGGCTCCCAACATATACCCTCCCCCCTCCCATACAAAGGCAGGCAGCTATCATGTGGAGAGCACCAGTCAGAGTCAACCATGGTGTCAGATCAAAGGAGAAGGGACTGAGACAAGGAGAGACCCTCCTCTGGAGTGGTGAAGTAATCCACCTCTCCTGGGAACAGAGGGGTGCCCGATGACTCCTAGGTCGAGTGGGGACCAGGCCTTTTTTTTCCCCTTACCCTTCCTAGGGTTCCCAGGGCCCTGCCTTAGGTTGGGGGATTATCCTGCCATAAGTCGCCCGTCCTTGGAGCTCCTCAAATAAAAGGCATCTAGCAGGATTAAAGTAAGCAGATCACAGGGCACCCTGTCTTAGGCCATGTGGAGAGCTCCCTCATACCTGTACCATGCCATGTTGAGCCGGTTTCTACAACCTCTGTATGGTGTGCTATTCAGGCGAGGATCCACACTAACTCCCGTCATTGGGCCCCTGCGTCTATCATTAATGAAAAGACTGTGAGGAGCTCCTCAAACAAAAGATATAATGATATAATTTTGGCACCAATAACTCCATCTCCAGACAAGAAAAAAGGGCTTTTTCCCAACCCAGTATTCACCTTTTAGTCTGGCCTATGGTATGTCCTCCTTCCTAAGTGCCTACTCCACATAAAGTTACGTGTGCTGCCTGCCAAAAATTAGGGCAGTGTAAAAGGGATCAAAATCTAAAATTTTTAACATATGCATTAAACCCAAACACTTTACAGCATGTGTCAAACTTTTCCCAACATCTATAAGCAGTTATAAATATCATTAGATCAATTTCAGTAGGAGTACAATGACATACATTGTTGTTATCAAATACCACCAGTTCCAGTCTCTGAGCAACAGTGACAGGAACCCCCAATTTTCCCCCTTCTTAAGTGATGAGAGGTTAATATTTTAATTAAAATGAGTTCTGTGTCCCAACGTTTAAAGCAGTCTGATGTTTAGTCTGCAACTCAGCTCCAAAGCAGACCAGAGTTCAAGCTGCAGAAGCAGTTTAGCATTTGTGCTCCAGGACAGGTGGGGGATCCTGGGTGAGGCGAGCTGGATTCAGCTACATGAAGCATATCCTGGCACTTATGTCCGCCGGGTCTCCCTGGACTCTGGTAGCTCAGGCTTTTTATTAACTCTTACATCCTACATTAACCCATAATTCTTGTCTGTGTTAGCCACGTGGCTTTCTACCTTTTATCAGTGAGGCATTCTCATTTTGCTTCCTCTGGGTCAGGGGGATGACTGCAGACTGAGCCTTTTCTGTTCCCAGAATTCTCCTGTTCTGGTTGCCCCACCTATACTTCCTTTCTGGTTGCCCCACCTATACTTCCTGACTGGCTATTGGCCAAACAGCATCTTATTAAAAAGCAATATAAGTGACCCATCTTTACAGAGTAGAAGAACATTGTTCCACAGCACTGGATTCTGGTGTTACCATGTTGATTTTTAGGATGTTGGATGAATTCCTGCATTGTTGCCTACCTATCTCTTCCTTCAATTGATGCTGGCAGTGTCTTTGCATCTTGGTACAATCCTTGCAGTGGCTGTCTGTGTCTTTCGGAACTGTTCTTGGTCTGCTCTGTACTGTCAATGTCTGTGTCTCAGGGAGCCACTGAGGTCTCTTTTAGTCTGCTCTCTTGGTCTGCTCTCCTGGTTTGCTCTCTTGGTGCCCTCTGTGCAGTCACAGCTTGTGCTTCAGAGTTTCTCTCTGGGTCCTCCTCTTTTGTGGTCCTCTCTGTGTAGTTCCTGCTTGTGTTTCAGCATTCCTCTGAGGTTGTGGGGCTTCAGGGGGGTGGTTGGAGGATTTGGGGGTAGAGTAGGATTTGCCACTTTCAAAGTCCAATGAATGGAATGGGGTGTGTGAGCAGCCTACCTGCAGGAAACTCTCTTGCTGGCTAGCTAGAGAAGCTGAGGCAGATGGGGGATGGATCCAGAGTTTTTCCCCCTGTATTGAGGGCCTAGAGAGTTGGTTGTCATGCTGGGTGACTAGTCATTCACCTCTTGGACCTCCCTTGTGTAGTAGCAGGCTGTGTTTCAGAGTTCCACCTAGGTTGCAGGATGGTAGGCAAGTTTGGGGGCAGATTGAGGCTGTAGCTTGTTGGGTCTGGTGGATGGGGGATATTATGGCAGCCTACCTGCAGGAAACTCTCCTGCTGCCTAACTAGAGAAGCCAAGGCAGGTGGGGGAGGGGCCTGGGTTTTGCCCCACTATGGAGGGCCTAGAGAGTGGGGTATTCCACTGGGTAGCTGGTCATTCACCTCTTGGTCCTCTCTGTATTGTAGCAGACTGTGTTTCAGAGTTCCACTGAGGTTGCAGAAGTATTGTCAATTTGGGGGTGGGGTGGAATCTGTAACTTACAGGGTCTTGTAGATGGGGGTTATTGTAGTAGCCTACCTGTGTAGGAAGAAGAAACTATATTAAATAAAATCCCTGCTTGGCCCATTAGCTCTTTAACTCTGAGAATGAGCCTGCAGCACATAAAACCTTTTTATCTGAGTAATAGCTAAATCTGCCATGCAGAGCATTGCCCCAGCCTGGACATATCTCTGTGTATGGCAGCAGGAATCTGCCATGCTCTCCTGCCTGTGCATTCATTCCTAGCAGTCCTAATCCTCCCTCCTACCCAGCCAGGGGGTGCTGAGCTGTGGGCATGATCTTAGCTACCTTCCCAAGCAGGCATACAAGCACCTGGGCCCACAAACCCCATTCAATTGCTCCATAGCTGGACCTCAAGAAAGAGTCAGAGTAAAGCTGGCATTTTAAAACCATGAATTTTTTTCCTGCTACCACTGAATCAGGAAAACTTCTCTTAAAGGAGCCATGACTTTTCTTGCTTCTAGCAAACAGAGCCCAGCCAAGAAAATGTCACTACCAAACCATGCCTAATTCTTTTTTTTTTGTGTCTAGGATTCATTTTTAAGCTCTCTCGAGTTTTTAAGTGGATTTTAGTTGGCCCCACATTGGGCGCCAATTTGTAAAAGGAGGCTACTTGTTGGTTCCCAGCCGCCCAGCTAGCTTAGACCCAAAATAATCACACAGAAACTGTATTAATTAAATCATTGCTTGGCCATTAGCTCTAGCTTATTATTGGCTAATCTCTTACATATTAATTTAACCCATTTCTATTAATCCGTGTATTGCCACTTGACAGTGGCTTACTGGCAAAGTTTCAGCATGTCTGTCTCTGGCAGTGGCTCCATGGTGTCTCCCTGACTCCGCCCTTCTTTCTCCCGGCATACAGCCTAGCTTTCCCTGCCTACTTCTGTTCTTCCCTGACATAGGCTCATAGCAGTTCTTTATTCATTAACCATAAAAGCAACACATAGACAGAGGGACCTCCCACACCACAGCCTCAGGAAATTCTTCTGCTGGCTGGCTCGAGAAGCTGAGGCAGGTGGGGGAGGGGCCCACGGTTTTGCCCCACTATGGAGGGCCTAGAGAGTGGGGTCCTTCCAGATGGCTTGTCACTCACCTCTTGGTCCTCTCTGTATTGTAGCAAGCTGTGTTTCAGAGTTCTACTAAGGTTGCTAGAAGATAGGCAAGTTTGGGAGCAGAATGAGCCTTGTAGCTTGTAGGGTCTCTTGCTCCTCTCTATTATAGCAGACTGTGTTTCCCAAATCCTGTTTTTAACCAAGAGAGACAGAATGGAGAAATTGAGGGTCACTGTAAGCTAGTGTGCCTACAGTTTACCCGTATGGGCAAGTAGAAAGAGGATTCATGTGGTGTATACTGCTATATCAAGATGGATTAGGCTTGAGCCTGGGTGCTATCTTCACAATCTGGTTAGTATAGCGAACCCCCCTACAGCAGTAGGCTCAAACCAGGTGATCAGCTGTCCTAGGCCCACAACCTTGGCACTCAGGCCAAGCACCCCACATCTTAAGGACATGCAAACTGTATAAACCTGGCCTAGTACCTATTCCTGCAATTACCAGGAACCCATAGGCCATTCGGTCCATACCGAAGCAGAGGACCCACTTCTGACCCTCCTCTACCAGTCATTCCTAGTCCTAAACACCACTAAGCCCGGCCTAACAGTCTTGTTGGCTTTGCTATGGTGCTGTTCCCCCTTATTATGAGGGAATCGCCACCACAGGAACTTATTCTCAGGCCTCGGATTCTACCCAGTGCCATTGGCAATCTAAGGCCCAACTGACCTTACAGCAGATTTCACTCCAAGGCCTCTGAATAGGGAAGATTCCCATGAGTGACAGCTCTTCTACAACAAGACCCTGATGCTTACAAACCCCTAAGGATATCTAATTTCCCACAATGACACCCGATGGGCATGTTCCACAGCCCTTATGCCTTGTGCTCATACAATGGTTCTGGACAAAGCCAAAGGTTTATGTGTGATGGCATGGTTGGTCCCATGATTAATTTATCACACCAAAGAGGACCTCTATAGGAAGCTAGAAGGGGGCCCCTCCAAAGTTAAGAGTGAATCAGTAACAGCCCTAATTCTGAGCATACTGGGAGTCAGCTTAGTTGCAGTAGTGGCAGGGGTTGTTTCTCTGGTCACGCAGCACCAACATTATTCCTGCCTGTATGAAGCCATCGAATTGGATATAGAAAGGCTAGAATATTTTATCTTCCATATCCAGGAATCCTTAACATCCTTAGCTGAGGTGATGCAGAAAAGATGAGGATTAGACCTCATCTTTCTCCAACAGGGAAGACTATGTCCAGCACTGAGTGAGGAATGCTGTTTTTATGTCGACCATTCAGGGATAGTCAGAAAAATCTACGGCTAAAATTAAAGAAGGATTGGCCAAGGGTAAAAGAGATTTTGAAGCCAATCAGGGATGGTTTGAATCCTGGTTTGATTCATCACCCGGGCTCACCAACTTGGTCTCTATCCTGCTGGGACCACTTCTTATCATAATCATGCTACGTATTTTGCATCCATGCATTTAAAACAAGTTGGCACAATTTATAAAGGAAAAGTTGGGGGCAATTCAACTAATGGTAATATGGGCCCAATATCAGCCCCTCAATAAGGAGACCAGCAGCATACACACTAGGAAGGGCCAGGACCATAGGAGCCCAGAAGACTTTCCGGGCCTATAGAGGGGATCATGGGTTTGAGTCCCTGTGGAGGACTCTCCCATGGTCTGTTTGATCAAGGACAGGAGAGAGCCTCGAGTCTGGATGGTTTGGGTATAACTGAGCCAGGAGGGTCACTCCCACCTGAGAATGCCAATCTGTCGCTGTTTTCAAAACATTTTCTGTTTCTTGTTAGGACAAACTTTTATCCTTTGCCCTTGGTCTTTGTGATGTTTGTAGTTGTTTGTATTCATGTTTCTGTCCGACTGACACTATGGGACAGACAATTTCTTCTACTTTCTCTAAACTCACTTCCTGGCATGAGCCATGTGCCTCACAATCACTCAGTTCTGATTAAACTTAAACTTGTCTTTTGTGGGTCAGAATAAATTGGAATGGTGGGTGAGAGGCCACATCCACAGAGCTTGAATGTAGAGGATTTTGGGGAGAAGTGAGTAGAGAAAAGGAGAGAGGGACAAAAGGACGCCTCTTCAGAAGGAAGGTGGCAGGAATGGAAGACGCAAAGAGAGGCTGGCTGCAAGAGCTGGAGCCTGGAGATGGGTGCCCCTAGGCTACCTATGACTTTGTCAGCTTGGCAACATCAGATAACCAGAGTTTTTTAGCTCATTATATAGAGAGGTTTGAGGATATAATCATGAGCTTCGAAGGTCTCAGAAGATGATTTAAGATGTAAATACAGCTTACAACAGTATAAATAGATAAGTAAGATATAAAAAAATGTTTCAAGTTTCTTTCCCTTTCTATGGCATAGTTCTCATAACCTTGTAGAAAAGTAACTACGTACTGTTTGGGTCACAAGCTCAAGATTTTAGAACAAACAAAAAGAAAGCTAAAAGTATAAACACAACTTATTTTAATCTTTGAGTATTTTCCTCTATCATGAATATTATGAATATATTATTTGTAAAACTGTTTAGGAACCACAAGTATGCAATTCATTTTATAGAAAAGAAGTTATGATTCAGATACAAGACATTGTTCTGTGACTCTGCTCGAAAGGGCTGCCAAGAAAGGTTTTCTGTGCTCTTCCCATGCCAGCACTCCAAAGCCACCAAAGCTGGGATCTTAAATTCCAGCCACTTCTCCCGCTGGCATCAGAATTGTCATTCTTGAGCACCTAGTTTTTAAACATGCAGAATGAAGATGGTCTAGTTTCACCCCTATTGTGTGATAAGATACTCTGACCCAGAGCTCCTTGAGAAGGAAAGGGGCAAATTGGCTTAGAATTCACAATCCAACACTGAGAGAAGACAGGGCATGAACCAAAAGTCTGGACCATGGTGGACCATGGCTAGCTGGCTCACATTCTGCCTAGCTCACCCTGCTTTATTACACAGCCCAGGACTAACAGTCTGGGGATGAAGCCTACCACATTGTGCTGGATTCTCCCACATCAATGGTCAATCAAGACATGGCCAGAGTCTGAAATGATCTTAGGCATTGCTCAGTTGAGACCCCCTCATACAACACAGGTCTGCATCAAGTTGACAGCTGAGGCTAAACAGGAAAGCAAAGTTATGGAGACACGAAGACTTGCACCAAGATCTCAAAAATAGTTGGACTGTTCAGGTGGTGTGCAGTAATATTGAATTCCATACTGAAAGGTCCAAATAAGGCAATTAATAAAGCTGTGAGGGTCAGGTTTAAGTTATTGTGGACAAATCAGGATGCTGGAGATGCCAGGAAAGTGGGATTATGTAAGGAAACCTGTGTTTAATCCTGGGATTGGATTGGATTGGATTGGAGTGGAGTGGAGTGGAGTGGAGCAATCCTGGGAGAGAGGCCATGTGAGCTGCAGAAGGAAAGGCTGAGGAGAATGGTCTGCCTATGCTCTTTGGAGTTCATTACCTGAGGTCAAATAAATGACTTCGTGGCCGGATCTGGAGATATGTGACTTTGTGTTTCCTCATGGAGTCTTGGTTTTGCTTTGGTTCAGTCTTTCTTTACTATTCTCCTGTCTTCTGTATAGGAAATCAAGCCCTAATTATTTGATAATGTTATCATTAAGTACACCCTTACAATCATTTAAAAAAAGAATTCTATACAAATATATTAAAAGTATATTATCACTTGGGTTTGGTGCTGAGGCTTAGATAGTCTTAAATCCAATCACTGATCTCCTCCCACCTCACCCCTGCCCCATTGCCAGGCCTTGTTCCCACTCCTGAGGACTTCCACTGCTCAGAGCCAGGCCACACCAGTCAGAAGAAGAAGGGGTGACCTGCCTGACAGCTGATCTGTCCCACTTCCTAGATCCAGTTCCTAAAGCCCCATTCCACTGCCCCTATTCTCCCCCAACACATCCCCACCTTCTGCTGCACCAAAGGCCAAGCTAGCTGCTAGAAGTCTAGCCCCCAACTTGGACAGATTCTCCCTCCTGGATCAGATGTCACAGTAGCCACAAGAAATCCAGACTACAAGAACCAGAAGACCGAAGAGGAAACAGAAACCAATGAGCAAAACATCCATTAACAAAGACAAAATTAGAAGTCAGCACCTAGACCTATAATCATTTCAAACCCAGATGCCAGAATAAGAACACAATCAACAAAACCAGGACAATTTGGAACCACCAGAGCTCGGCTATCCTATGACAGAAAGACCTGAATATTCCAACACATTTGAATGACAAGAAAATGACCTTAAAACCAATTTTATTAAGATGATAGAGGTACTTAAAGCAGAAATGAAAAAATCCCTTAAAAATTGAGAGAAAGATAAACAAAAATTGGAGATCATCAATAAATTCATTAAAGAATTCTGAGAAAGCCAAGAAAAACAAACAGGTAAAGGAAAATGTTCAAGAACTGAAAATAAAAATAGAAACAATAAATTAACAGAAACTGAGGGAAATTTGAAAATGAAAAATCTAGGTAAACAAACAGGAACAACAGACAGAAACATCACCAACAGAACAAAAGAGATGGAAGGCAGAATCTCAGGCATTGACGATATGATAGAAGAAACAGATTCATCAGTCAAAGAAAATTTTAAATCTAAAAATTCCTCACACAAAATATTCAGGGAATCTGGGACACCATGAAAAGAATATGGAATAGAAGGAGAAGAATCTCAGCTCAAAACTCCAAAATTATATTCAACAAAATCATAGAAGAAAAGTCTCCTAACCTAAAGAAGACCATGCCTGTAAAGATGAGAACTTCACAGACCACACAGACTGGTCCAGAAAAAAACATCCCCACACCATAAAATAATCAACACAGAGAGCACAGAAATAATATTAAAAGCTACAAGGGAGAAAGGCCAAGTAACATATGAAGGTTAGACCTATTAGAATTACAACCAAATTCTCAATGGAGACTCTAAATGCTAGAAAGGACGGGATAGATATATTTCAGACTCAAGAGACCATGGATGCAGCCTACTATACGCTGCAAAATTCTCAATCACCATAAACGGAGAAAAGTTACTTCATGACAAAATCAAATCTAAACAGCATCTATCCACAAATCTAGCTTTACCAAAAGTACTAGAAGAAAAATTCCAACAAAAGAGGTTAACTACATCCACGAAACAAGGCAATAAATAATCTCCACCAGAAAATCCCCAGAGAATATAAACAAATACACATTCCTAAACATAATAAAAGCAATGCACAACAAGTCTAAATCCCAAATCAAACTGAATGGAGAGAAACTTAAAGTGACTCCACTAACACCAGGAACAAGACAAGCTTATCCAATCTCTCCATATCTATTCAACACTGCACTTGAAGTTCTGTCTAGAACAAAAAGACAACTGAAGGATATCAAGGGGACACAAATTAGAAAGGAAGAACTCAAAATCTCACTATTTGCAGATGATATAGGATACATAATTGACCTAAAAATTTCTATCCGGGAACACCTACAGCTGATAAACACCTTCAGCAAAGTAGCTGGATACAAAAAAGTCAGTAGCTGTCCTATATGCAAATGACAAATAGCTGAGAATTAAATCAGGAAAACAACACTCTTCACAATAGCCACAAGAAACTCTAACCAAGGAAGTGAAAGACATATATGATAAAGACTTCAAGTTTTTGAAGAAGTAGACTGAAGAAGATACCAGAAGATGGGAAACTCTCCCACGCTCATGGATCAGCAGGATTAATGTAGTAAAATGGAGATCCTATCAGAAAGAATCTACAGTTTCAATGCAATCTCCATTAAAATTCCAGCATAATCCTTTATTAACCTTGAAAGAGTAATACTCAGCTTCATATGGAAAAGAAAAAGCCCAAGATAGCTAAAACAATGCTATGTAATAAAGACCTTCCAGAGTCATCACCTCCCTGATTCCAGGCTGTGCTACAGAGCTGTAGTGATAAAGCTGCGTGGTATTGGGGGAAACAGACAGGGGGTCAGTGGAGTCCAATCCAAGATGCAGACTCAAATCCACACAGTATGGACACCTGATAGTTTTTAAATACAGATGCCAGAAACACATACTGGGAAAGGAAAGCAGTGGGAGCAAGGGCTGTCTCTGACTCCTTTGTCTACGTGTATGATCCTTCTCCTCCTACTGGGTTGCCTCATCCAGCCTTGATGTGACAGTGTATGCCTGATATTAGAGTAGCTTGTTGTACTGTGTAGGGGGATGTCCCTGGGAGGCCTGCTCTTTTCTGAGGGGAGGCAGAGGTGTGTGGGTCCGTGGGAGAAAGGAGGTGGAGAGAAAGTGAGGAGAGAGGTGTGAGGGGAAACTGTGTTTGGGATGTAATATATGTGAGGAGAATAAAAAAACCTTTGCTATATCACTATAATTTTCATGCATAGTAGTGTTTTCAGAAACAGAAGAATAACGTCACATATTTTTATCAACTTGTAGATAATGAAGTAAAAACATGTCTCAGTGCAGTGATTTATCTAAACTAAAGAAGGTATGGAGGATCCGAGTGGTGGTGGTGCACACCTTTAATTCCAGTACTCGTGAGGCAGAGGCAGGCAGATCTGTATGAGTTCAAGGCCAGCCTGGTCTACAAGAGCTAGTTCCAGGACAGGATGCAAAGCTATAGAGAAACCCTGTCTTGAAAACCAAAAGAGAAAGGAAGGTAAGAATGAGACCCAATGACCTTTGTGACGTTAGAGAATGACTCCACTGATAACTCAAATATCTAAGGGAGATTACAGAGCTCAAATGGACACCAATAACTTGGAATTGATAACTCACAATGTTTATTCAATAAATTTAAACACTCAAATTGATGTGCTGTAAAAAGACATTAAGAGCACATAAATGTATATGCAAAAAACCATTTTTTCATAAAGGGAAAAGAGAAACTACAAAACAAACAGTGAAGAATAATGTGGTTTTCCTGGAGAAGGAGTGGATCCTCACCTGTCCTGCTGTGGAGGGTCAGACAAATTCTACTGACCATCTTATAGAGCTGTCCATCGGGACCCCCGGAAAAGCTTGCTAGCATAGAAACACCAACACTTCCCTAGCACAGACATGATATGCTGCCTGGATGAAGACATTCAAGACCAGGGATGATTTCCCCAGGAACTCAGGACTCCAGGAATGCTTACAGTTGTACATTTGAACATAGCTGGGAAGGAACACATGCACTATGCGCCCTATTGTCTGCCTAACAACTGATGGCAGGTCTGAAACAAGCCACTAATCACTTCATGGAACCTCCTCTCAGGATACCGTACACTTTTCCTTCAAGCATCCTGAATAGACCTCTGCAATACTCTACACCCTCTTTTGGCCTGTTGTTCCCTCATGGGACATTCTAGAATAGAAAGTAATTCTGGCATACATGGCCTTTATATTCATTGGGGGAAGAACATTATTGTTTGCTTCAGGGCTCGCCCAGGAGATTTTTTTTGTAAAAGATTTATTCATTTATCATATATACAGTATTCTGCTTGCATGCCAGAAGTGGCCACAAGATCTTATTATAGCTGGTTGTGAACCACCATGTGGTTGCTGGGAATTGAACTCAGGACCTCTGGAAGTGCAGTTAGTGCTCCTAACCTCCGAGCCATCTCTCCAGCCCCATAGCCCAGGAGATTATTAAAACTGTAGTTCCTGCTAAACACATGTTGAATTAGTATGCTATTCTAGGTCCCATTCTATACTCTCCCAGCTTTCTCCACATGGATTCAGGAATTAACTTGGGTGCTGCAATCGGCCAATGCTTTATTAGAGAGCAATGTCTATTACACATGATATTTTATAAAATTTACTACTTACCATTGTCGATCAAGCCCAGCATCAAGCTCAGTATCACCAAGGGTGTCTTTCAAGGAATCAACATCCTCTGCAGCCCCTGTGGTGTCCTCCAGTCCCAAGACAATCTGTGAAATGGTCATTGATAACGTGTTTCAGGGAGAATGTGTTGGCTTTCTAAGAACACACCTGCACTCTCAGATTCAGAAAAGAGCACTTGCAAATAAGTGTCTGAAGGGTGAATGGAAACATAGAGTTTGGCACAGAAGATCTCGTCTTCCCACTCATCCATCAAGCCATTGACCAGAGGAAACACATTCACAAGCAGAGCTCCACCAGATGTGTACAGATTGACCAAGGTAATCATTTCTGTTCATATATCTCACCATGGTGTTTATTTCCTACTGAGTATCTAGAACATATGGACAGCACACCCAATATGTCACAAGACGGGTCATGACACTGAAATGTGCTTTTATCCTATAAGGACACTAAATTGGGTGATGACTCACAGAGAAGTAACATTAAAATTTGGAAAACTGGTTAATATGCATCAAAGGATAATTGAAAATGATGTGACTGAAATCTAAGAATGTTATGGGATGTAAGATATAGTAAATGCTTTCATGGCAATAATACAGTATTTTCTTGTTAACTCTCCAATGTAGCTGAAAATTCACACTATTTTGCAGGTGGTAATACCCTCAAACACTTCTAAGTCAGTAATGTGATTGTCATGTATTACCTACCGGAGCAGATCTGCAGTTCTCCTTCATGCCTGAAGGGGGCTTGTCTCATCTGTTGGTAAGTGTACTGATGGGGGAGAGTCTTCTGTTTTGTGTTAATTTCATTGGTTAAATAAAGAGACTGCCTTGGCCCTGATAGGACAGAAAATTAGGTAGGTGGAGTAGACAGACAGAATGCTGGGAGAAAGAAGCTGAGTCAGGCAGTTGCCATGATTCTCCCACCCAAGATAGATGCAGGTTAAGATCTTCCCTGGTAAGCCACCTCGTGGGCTACACAGATTATTAGAAATGGGTTAGATCAATATGTAAGAGCTAGCCAACAAGAGGCTGGAACTAATGGGCCAGGCAGTGTTTAAAAGAATACAGTTTCCATGTAATTATTTCAGGTAAAGAGCGGCAGGAAGCGGCCCACTGCTCCTAACAACAGTGTATACATTCGTTACCATCAGCAGGAGTACAAATATTAGCTGCTGTTTAACAACATTCAAAAGCACACCTACAAACTGGAATACTCTAAACCAAACATAGAAGTAATGGAATGCTAGATGACACTCTATTTCAATGATTATCTCATATATGCTGAAGCCACACTCAGTGCCTCACACCCCTTCCTGTTTTCTGTGCCATCAAGACATAGCCCCTTCTCCAGTCCTTGCAACCTCTCTCGCATCATGTCTGCCTCTGTGTCACCATATTCTGTCATGATGATAATGGACTAAACTTCTGAACCTGCAACCCCCCCAAACAAATGTTTCCTTCTTCAGAATTGTCACGGAAATGGTGTCTCCTCAGCAATAGAATCCCTAAGACAGGGCTGGAGAGATGGCTCAGTGGTTGAGAGCACTGTCTGCTCTTCCAGAGGTCCTGAGTTCAATTCCCAGCAACCACATGGTGGCTCACAACCATCTGTAATGAGATCTGGCGCCCTCATCTGGCATGCGGGCATACATGGAGGCAGAATGTTGTATACATAATAAATAAATAAATCTTTAAAAAAAAAGAATCCCTAAGACACTGCCTTAAGACTATAACCACTTTGTACTTTGCTCATCCACAGAAGTTCAACAGATTTCAGGCAAAGTCAGAGAATGCTGCTATGGAGGATGGATTGTGTGTTATGAAATTATATAAACATATGTAGATATGTGAATATGATGCAGGCATAGTTCAACATACAGGAAACAATAAATGCAATCCATCATATAAACAAACTAAAAGACAAAACCTACATGATAACCTTATTAGACTATGAATGGGTCCTTTGACAAAATTAATCCCACTTCATGACAACTTTCCTGGAGAGATTATTGATTGAGGGACATAACTGACAACAATAAAGGCAGTTTACAGCAAGCCCATAGCCAACATCAACTTAAATGGAGAGAAACTCCAAACATTTCCACCAAAAGCAGAAATGAGGCAAGATTGTCCACTCCCTTCATACCTATGCAATAGAGTACTTATATTCTTAGCTAGAACAGTAAGAGAACCAAAGGAGACCAAGTGCATACTCATAGAAAGGGAAGACTGTAAAGTGTTTACTTGCTGATGAGATGACTACATATGTACAAACAACCTACAAACTTCTACGCCAAGAAACCTTTAAAGCTGACAAATACTTCATGCAAGTAGCAGAGTACAAAGTTACCACACAAAATCAGTAGCCTTCCTAAATTCAAATGACAAATGGATTGAGAAACAAGTCAGAAACACAACACTTTTCAAAACAGCCCCGAATTATACATATATCATTTTGGGGTAACTCTAACCAAACAAGTTAAAGATTTGTAGAATGAAACTTTAAGACACTGAAGGAAGAAACTGAAGACGATATCAAAAGACAAAAGATCTTCCATACTCATGGGCTGGAAGGGTCAGTTTAGTGGAAATGACCACCATATCAAAAGCAATATGCAGATTCAATGAAGTCAGCAAAATTCCAACACAATTCTTCACAGATCTTGAAGGGACAACGTTCAGCTTCATATGGAAGTACACACATGCACACACATGCTTACACACAGAGAAAATACCTAAAGCAATACTATATAACACACACACACACACACACAGAGAGAGAGAGAGAGAGAGAGAGAGAGGGGGGGGGAGAGGGAACATCTAAAGCAATCCTGTGTAATACAAGAACTGCTGATGTTCTCTGATCTCAAATTGTACTACAGAGATAGAGTAATAAGAAGAACTTGGTAGTGGCATCAAAATAGACATTGATGAAGAAAATCAAATTGAAGACTTATCCATAAGGACACACACCTATGGACACCTGACCTTTGATAAAGGAGTTAGAAATGCACACTGGAAAACATACAGCATTTTCAACAAATGGTGCTAGTAAACCTGGATGGTGGCCTATAAAACACAAATATATTCATATTTATCACCCTGCACATAACTTGACTCTAAATGGATCAACATCAACATACAACTAGATACAATGACCCTGATAGCAGAGAGGGTGGAGAATAGCCCTGAACTCTTTGGCACAGAAAAGACTTGAACAGAACGCCATTAGCACAGACAGTGAGAACAACAATTAATAAATGGAACCTCAGGAAACTGAAAAGCTTCTGTATGGCAAAGGACACCATCATTTGGACAAAGCAGCAGACTATATAATGAGGAAAGATTGTTTTCAACTTCACATCTGATAGAGGGATAAAAAGTAAAACATGAAAAGAACTAAAAAAATAGACAACAAGTTTTTTGTCTGCGGGGTCCTTGGACCTCCAGGAGTCGCTCTCCCTGTGCTGAGGACAACCATCCAGACCGGTGAGTGGGTGCCATCCCGGGGTGGGGTGGAACGTCTAAGAAGGGAGCACAGGGCACCTTCAGCTCCTGCTGCAGGGGCTTCATTGTTCCACACTATCCTGCCTCCCCCAAGTCTGCCCTATTGTCTGAGAGGTCCTTGGCCCAGGAATAGTTCCAACTCCTGCACTGAGGCTATCCACCCAGAGGGGTGAGTGTGCACCCGCCCGGCCGGAAGGGAGTTCAGGGCACCTTCAGCTCCTGCTGCAGGGGCTTCTTTGTTCCACTCGACCCTGCCTCCCCCAAGCCTGCCCTACTCTCTGCGAGGTCCTTGGCCCAGGAACAGTTCCTGCCACTGCACTGAGGAGGTCTACCCAGAGTTAGTCACAGCATAGTTTGGACAAAGATGCCAAGACTCTCCTGGCAGCATTTGAAGGAACAGATGGGCAGGTGCCAAAGCAAGAATTCCTCCAACAACGTGAAAGGCAACATGACAACACCAGATTCCAGGGATCACACAACAAGAAGACTTGAACACCCTATTCCAGAAGAAGTAGAAGAAATCAACTTTAAACGTAACATTATGAAAATAATAGAGGACCTTTAACAGGGTGTGTAAAACTGCTTTAATGAAATGGAGAAGACAAAAAAAGGTAGAAGAAATGAATAAATCTCTCAAAGATACCCAAGAAAACCAAGATAAAGCAATCAAACAGGTAATGGAAACAGGTAATGGTAAAAGGCCCAGAAAATATATTCAACTAAATTATTGAAGAAAACTTTCCCAACCTAAAAAAGGATATTCCTATGAAGGTACAAGAAGCTTACAAAACACCAAATAGACTGGATCAAAAGAAAGCATCCCTTCACATATAATAATCAAAGCACAAAACATACAGTATAAAGAATGGATATTACGAGATGCAACGGAAAAGGTCAAGTAACATATAAAAGGAAACCTAACAGAATTACACCTGACTTCTCAATGGAAACCATCAAAGACAGAAGGTATTGGATAGATGTGCTGCAGACACTAAGAGACCATGGATGCAAGCCCAGACTACTATACCCAGCAAAGCTTGCTTTCACCATCGATGGAGAAAACAAGATATTCCAGGACAAAAACAGATTTAAACAATACATAGCCACAAATTCAGCCTTACAGAAAATACAAGAAGGAAAACCACAAACCAAGGATGCCAACAACACCCATAATAACACAAGCATCTAACAACCCTCCACCAGCACAACTCAAAGAAAGGAATCACACAAACTCTACCACCAGAAAAAATAACCAAAGTTAGCAACCACTGGTCATTAATATCACTTAATATCAATGGACTCAATTCACCTATAAAAGGGCACAGGTTAAGAGAATGGATACGAAAACAGGATCCAACATTCTGCTGTTTATAAGAAACACACCTCAACCTCAAAGACAGACACTACCTCAAAGTAAATGGCTGGGAAAAGGTTTTCCAATCAAATGAACCAAAGAAATAAGTGGGTGTGGCTATACTAATATCTAACAAAATTTATTTCAAACTAAAATCAATCAGAAGAGATGGAGTAAGATACTTTATACTCATAACAGGAACAATTCATCAGGAGGAAGTCTCAATCCTGAATACCTACACCCCTAATATAAAAGCACCCACATATGTAAAAGAAACATTACTAGAACTCAAAGCATATATCAAACCCTACACTCTAATAGTAGGAGATTTCAACACTCTGCTCTCACCAATAAACAGGTCCACCAGACAGACACTTAACAGAGAAATAAGAGAACTAACAGATGTAATGATCCAAATAGACTTAATAGACACCTATAGAACATTCCACTCAAACAGAAAAGAATATACCTTCTTCTCAGCATCTCATGAAACCTTCTCAAAAACTGATCATATACTCAGTAAGAAAGCAAACATCCATAGATACAAAGAAATTGTAGTAACCACCTGTGTACCATCAGATCACCATAGAATAAACTTAGAATTCAGCAACAATTCTACCCCCAGAAAGCCTACAAACTCATGGAAACTGAACAGTCAACTCCTGAACCATCCCTGGGTCAAGGAAGAAACAGAGGAAATTCAGAGAATCATTAGATCTTACTACAAAAGCCTGTATGCCACAAAATTGGAAAATGTAAAAGAAATGGACATATTTTTAGATAAGTACCATATACCAAAATTAAATGAAGACCTGGTGAACAATTTAAATAGACCTGTAAGTTGTGAGGAATTAGAAGCTGTCATCAAAAAACCTCCCTACCAAGAAAAGCCCACGACCAGGTGGTTTTAAGGCAGAATTCCACTAGAACTTCCAAGAAGAGCTAATACCTATACTCCTTAATGTATTTCACAAAATAGAAACAGAAGAGTCATTGCCAAACTCCTTTTTATGAAGCTACAATCACTCTGATACCAAATCCACACAAAGACTCAACCAAGAAAGAGAATTACAGACCAATATCACTCATGAACATCAACGCAAAAATTTTCAATAAAATACTGGCAAACTGAATCCAAGAACACATTAGAAAAATTATCCATTATGATTAAGTAGGCTTCATCCCAGAGATGCAGGGATGGTTCAACATACAAAAATCTATCAATGTAATCCATCATATAAATAGACTGAAAGAAGAAAACCATATGATCATTTCATTAGATGCTGAAAAAGCATTCGACAAAATTCAACACCCCTTTATGAGAAAGGTCTTGGAGAGATTAGGGATACAAGGTTCATAACTAAATATAATACAAGCAATATACAGCAAGCCGACAGCTAACATCAAATTAAATGGCGAGAAACTCAAAACCATTTCACTAAAATCAGGAACACGACAAGGATGTCCACTCTCTTCATACCTCTTCAATATAGTGCTTGAAGTTCTAGCAATAGAAATAAAACAACATAAGGAGATCAAGGGGATTCGAATTGGAAAGAAAGAAGTCAAACTTTAGTTATTTGCAGATGATATGATAGTGTACATAAGCGGCCCCAAAACTCTACCAAAGAACTCCTACAGCTGATAAACACCTTTAGTAATGTCCAAGATACAAGATCAACTTCAAAAAAATCAGTTGCCCTCCTATACAGAAAAAAAGCAGAGAGGGAAATCAGAGAAGCATCACCTTTCACGATAGCCACAAATAGCATAAAGTATTTTGGAGTAACTCTAACCAAGGAAGTGAAAGATCTATTTGACAAGAACTTTAAGTCTTTGAAGAAAGAAATTGAAGAGGATACCAGAAAATTGAAGGATCTCCCTTGCTCTTGGATTGGGAGGATCAACATAGTAAAAATGGCAATTCTACCAAAAGCAATCTATAGATTCAATGCAATCCCCATCAAAATCCCAACAAAATTCTTCACAGACTTTGAGAGAACAATAATCAACTTTATATGGGAAAAAACCCCAGGATAGCCAAAACAATTCTATACAATAAAAGTACTTCCGGAGGCATTACCATCCTTAACTTCAAACTCTATTACAGAGCTACAGTAATGAAAACAGTTTGGTATTGGCATAAAAACAGAGATGTTGACCAATGAAATCAAATCGAAGACCCGGATATTAACCCACAAACCTATGAACACCTGATTTTCGACAAAGGAGCTATAATTATACAATGGAAGAAAGAAAGCATCTTTAACAAATGGTGCTGGCATAACTGAATGTCAGCCTGTAGAAGAATGAAAATAGATCCATTATCTATCACCATGCACAAAACTCAAGTCCTAATGGATTAAAGACCTCAATATAAATCTGACCACAGTGAACTTGATAGAAGAGAAAGTGGAAGTAGTCTGCAACACATGGGCACAGGAGACCACTTCCTATGTATAACCCCAGTAGTACAGACAATAAGAGGAACAATGAATAAATAGGACCTCCTGAAACTGAGAAGCTTCTGTTATGCAAAGGACACTGTCATTAAGACCAAAAGGCAACCTACTAAATGGAAGATCTTCACCAACACCACATCAGACAAAGGTCTGATCTCCAAAATATATAAAGAACTCAAGAAACTAGACATTAAAACTCTAATTAACCCAATTAAAAATGGGGTACTGAAATGAACAGAGAATTCTCAACAGAAGAAGTTCAAATGGCCAAAAGATACTTAAGGTCATGCTCAACCTCCTTAGCGATCAAGGAGATGCAAATCAAAACAACTTTTAGATACCATCTTACACATGTCAAAATGGCTAAAGTCAAAAACACCAATGATAGCCTATCTTGGAGAGGATGTGGAGTTAGGGGAATACTCATCCATCGTTGGTGGGAATGCAAACTTGTTCAACCGCTTTAGAAATCATTGTGGCAGTTTCTCAGGAAACTGGGAGTCAACCTACTTCAGGATCCCGCAATTCCACTCTTGGGAATATATCCAGTCATACTACAAAAGCATTTGTTTAATTATGTTCATAGCAGCACTATTTGTAATAGCCAGAACCTGGAAACAACTAGGTGTCCCTCAATAGAAGAATGGATAAGGAAGGTGTGGCACATATACACTTTAGAGTCCTACTCAGCGGTAAAAAACAATGACATCTGGAATTTTGCATGCAAATGGATGGAAATAGAAAACACTTTATTGAGTGAGATAACCCAGACCCAAGCAGAAAAATATGGTATGTACTTACTCATAAGTAGATTCTAGCCATAAAAAAAGGACATTGAGCCTATAGTTCGCAATCCTAGAGAAGGTAAATAATAAGGTGAACCCAAAGAAAAACATATATTTATCCTCCTGGATATTGGAAGTAGACAAGATTGCTGGGCAAAAGTTGGGAGCAGAGTGGTGGGGGTGGGTTGGGGGGAAGAGGAGATGGGGAGAGAGAATGGAGAAGGGGAGGATTGTGGAGAGTTTGGGGGAATGGGATGGTTGATATGGAGGAAGGGTGGATATGGTAACAGGGAAGAAGATATCTTAACTAAGGGAGCCATTTTAGGGTTGGCAAGAGGCTTGGCTCTAGAGGGGTTCCCAGATGTCCAAGGGGATTTCCCCAGCTAGGTCCGTGGGCAGTGGAGGAGAGAGCACCTGAACTGGCCTTCTCCCCTAGCCACACTGATGAATAGCTTGCATATTCATCTGGTGATGGATGGAAATAGAGACAGAGACCCACATTGGAGCACTGGACTGAGCTTCCAAGGCCCAGATGAAGAGCAGGAGGGAGAACATGAGCAAGGAAGTCAGGACCACGAGTGGTGCATCCACCCACGGAGATGGTGGGACTGATCTAATAGGAGCTCACCAAGGCCAGCTGGACTGGGACTGAATGAGCATGTGATCAAACTGGACTCTCTGAATGTGGCTGACAATGAGGGTGGACTGAGAAGCCAATGATAATGATACTGGATTTTGAATCTACTGCAGGTACTGGCTTTTTGGGAGCCTAGTCTGTTTGGATGCTCACCCTCCTAGACTTGGATGGAGGGGAGGGACTTGGACTTCCCACAGGGCAGGGCACCCTGACTTCTCTTAGGACTGGAGAGGGAGGGGGAGAGGGAGGGGGAGGGAAAGGAGTGGTTGGGAAATGGGAGGATGGGAGGAGGTGGAAATTTTTAATAAATAACTAAAAAATACCCCAAACTGGACAACAAGAAGGCAAATAATTCAATTAATAATGGAGTACAGATCTAAACAGATCTAAAAGTTCTCATAAGAGAAAAATCAAGTAGCTGAGATGTAATGAAATGTTCAAGATTCTTAGTGATTAGGGATATGCAAATCAAAACTACTTTGAGATTTCACCTAATACCTGTCAGAATGGCCAAAATTCAACAAAACAAATGATGGCCCAAATCCACATAACAAATGACAGTTCATGCTGGTGAGGGCAGGAGTGCAAACTTGTACAAGTATCAACACAGGTGTGGTGATTCTTCAGGAAGCTGAGAATCTGTCTACACCAAGATCCGGGTATATAACTCTTGGCATATGCTAAAGGACTCTACAACCTACTAGAGAGAAACTTGCTCAAACATGTTCACTGCTGCTCTACTTAGAAGACCCAGAAACAGAAAACAGCCTACTTGTCTGTCAATGGATGGATGGACAAAGAAAGTGTGATACATTTACACAATGGGATATTACTCAGCTATTTAAAAACATGAAATTTGCAGTGAAATGGATAGAGCTAGAAAAAAAAAATCATCTTGATTGAGGCAGTCCAGACCCAGAAAAACAACTATGGTGTGTATTCACTTATGTGTGGATGTTTGTTAAGTCTTTGGTAAGCAGGTGGTTAGGTATAGAGAAAGGGACTTGGGGTGAGGATCTATGGAAGGAGAATTAGAAAATATATTTATGAGCAGATGAGAGGGTGGAGGCTGTATTGTGATGTTCAAATAGAGACAGGGAGGGAAGAGGGGTGGTGGAGGGAATACAGGGAAGGAGAGCCAAAACTAAGGGAGCCTTTGATGGGGTCATTTGGAAACCTAAATAACAGAACCTTCTTAAAATACATAAAGATATATAAAAATCTAAATGGACTCACTAAATGATGGGGGAGACAAAGCCTCAAGGGGAAACCTCTTGCCACCAAATGAAACCTCCAGTGCCGGGAATCAGTTACATCTAATTGGTGCCTACCTAGAGCCATCACCCCTACTGAGTAGTGTTCACGGAAGTGGAAGGTTCTGGTATGCCACTAAAGGAGTCAGGTAAATGCCAACCCAGCTACAAACACTGTGCTCTACGATAAAGACCTTCCTGAAAGTCATGCAGTGCAAAAGCATCTCAAGCCTGTGGGAGTGAGCAGCTACTGTCTGATTGCAATTAAGTCCCAGCCCATGAGCAAGAACCCAGTCAGACTGCTAAGGAGGACAATAACCCGAGACTGGATAGGTCAGGGACCTAGAGAAAAACCAAACAGTACTGTTCTGCTGAAGGTACTTAGCAATGAAAGGATTCCCAATGACATTTTACCATACTCACAGATCAGTATCTTGTTCAGCTACCATGGAGAAGTTTCCTCCTGCTAGAGCAGGAAAAAATGAGAAAAAATACAGAGACCCCAAACTAGACAATATGCAGAGAATGAGAGAGACTTTGGAGCTCTCAGTTATAAACATGGGATATCTCCATCAAATCCCTTCCCTCAGGGCTCAGGGAACTCTGTGGAAAAGGCAGGCAGGCAGATTACAAGAGCAGGTGATTATGCAAGACACCAAGGAAACACAATCTTCTAGACACAACAGGTCTGATGCCCAAATGACTCCCATAGGGACTGGAAGCATGCACAGGGTCTAAGCAAGATGGGTACCAGCAATGTGAGGGGAAGTAGACACCAGGCCACATCCTTAACCCTGGATCGCTAACTGCTAACACTCACAAAGGAAAAGTTGGTTTTCTCCAATGGAGTCTCACTGGATACACAAACCACACTTAAGAGCAATCCCAATTTGCAACAGGACACAGCCAACACAAAATTAATTCATTGGTATTATTGAAGGTTTCTTTTGTCTTACAATATTTTTTCTGGCCATTTTTTTTAAAAGTTTACAGATCTTTTGTTTATATACTATGGTTTATAATTTTGTTTTTAGGAGTTTTCTGTGTGTGCCAATGTGTGTGTCTCAGCATCCATCTGTGTTTTTGTGCTCTTTCTTTGGATCTTTTTATGTTTGTTTTCTTTGATTCTGGTGTCATTATTCTTATCCTATTTTACTTTATTATTTGTTTAGGTGCTTGTTATTTTGTAATGAGAGAGAGAGAGAGAGAGAGAGAGAGAGAGAGAGAGAGAGAGAGAGAGAGAGAGAGAGAGAGAGAGAAAGGATTGGATTTATGTGGTTGGACCATTCCCTTTGAGAATGAAAACTTTCTTACTCCACCCTTTCTGATTTAAGCAAAGACTACAGAGCATAAAAATGAAAGAAGACTTATGTGGGCAAACAGTCCATAAACCTGAACTCATTTCAGTCAAATTCTGGAAAATGTTCCCTCTACCAAGTACAGAAATTGTAGAAGTTAAATTGGTTTTAATGGTGATAGGAAAACATTTATCATTGTAAATCATTCTTCAGAATATTTCAAACAGTTTCAGATATTCTGTCAGAACATTTTGCCATACCCTTCACATTTATGAATTATGTAAAAAATAAAAGCCTTTTACACTGTTTATCATTGAAGAAAGAGAGGATAGAGTGAAATGGAATCGAGTCAAGAGCCCTACAGTCCAACCCCTAGAATATCCTGACAGGGTGGAAAGTACCCTGACATTAGAAGGAGTTCTTTTTCTAACAGAGTTTCTCTCAGGCTCCATATCTCAGGATTTACTACTTTACTTCACCAGGTTGCTATGACAATTTCACCATCTGAAAATATACACAGAAAAAATAAAGTTGTATATTATTTGCTTCTCCATCTTGAACTAATTAGAATCCCACATGAAAACCACTGTGTCGTTTATCCATGGCCTGAACTAAAGAGTCAGTCCAAGGTGAGAACATTAAGGAATTCCAAGTCATGGATTGGTCTATTGCTGTTCTTCTACCCAATAATGAAATCCTTAGCTAGCTGAGTTTGTCATCATGATCCTGCATCTCCCTGCTTATGGCCAAGTGACACACGACAAAGTCATATTTCGTACTTGCATAACATACTGATGAGATGTGATGGGGCTTAGCCATAAAATATAGTTAACATCATGTATGTTCAGAGAATTCTGCTCTGTCTTCCCTCTGAGGCAGAGTTGGAAAATATCATCAACACTTGAGGCACACACTAGAGCAGCCTGAGTAATGATAATTAAGATGGAAAACACTGCATAGGTGTGCCGCCTGGTCTTTATGTCAAACTGACACATGCTAAAGTCACAGCAAAGGAGGGAGCCTTGATTGGGAAAGTGGTTCCATAAAGGCTGGATGTGGGGAATTTTCTTCTTTTTCTTTCTTTTTTTAAACTGATATTTATTGAGCTCTACATTTTTCTCTGCTTCCCCTCTTAACCCTCCCCTAAGGTCCCCATGCTCCCAATTTACTCAGGAGATCTTGTCTTTTTCTACTTTCTACTTCCCATGTATATTAGATCTATGTAAGTCTCTCTTAGTGTCTGCATTGTTGTCTAAGTTCTCTGGGATTGTAGTTTGTAGGCTTTCTTTGCTTTATGTTTAAAAACCACCTATGAGCAAATGCATGTGATAACTGTCTTTCTGTGTCTGGGTCACCTCACGGAAACACCTCAAAATAATGTTTTCTAGCTCCATCCATTTTCCTGCAAAATTCAAGAAGTTGTTATTTTTTTTGCTGTATAGTACTCCATTGTGTAAATGTCCCACAATTTCATTATCCATTCTTTGGTCGAGGGGCATTTAGGTTGTTTCCAGGTTCTGGCTATGACAAAGCTTCTGTGAACATAGTTGAGCACATGTCCTTGTGGCACGATTGAGCATCCTTTGGATATATACCCAAAAGTTATATTACTGGATCATGAAGAAGGTTGTTTCCTAATTTTCTGAGAAATCGCCACACTGACATACAAAGGGGCTGTACCAGCTTCCATTCCCACCAGCAATGCAGAAGTGTTCCCTTTACCCCACAACCTCCCCAGCATAAGTTTTCATAAGTGTTTTGATCGTAGACATTTTTACAGGTGAAAGTTGGAATCACAGAGTTGTTTTGATTTGCATTTCTCTGATTAATATTTGCTATGCCTACAAACAAGAAAGCCATATTCTCTAAATACATATTTCTATCAAAGAACCAACATCATTTTCTACTGTATCTTAAAACCAGTTTTTGAAAGAACCATATAATTATTTTGACGACATCCACCGTTCTGTCTCTACTCCTTTCCTGATCCATTCACCTTCTCTACTGACCCAACTTTCTGTCCTCACTGATAGAACCCCCCCACCCAGGTCTCAGGGACTAAGACTAAGAGCTGGAAAAAGTGGATTGACCACAAGGAAACAGTGTCTTTGGGACACAACAGGTCAGATGTACATGTGAACTCACAGTCATTGTGATAGCAGTCACACGACTGACCCATGCAAACTCAAGCCAGCCAAACTCTCAGTGTGGAGACATGAAATTAAGATGAAGTCCTACCTCTAGCTGCAAAGCTACTGGCAACTGATAGCTGTGGGAGAGGGAGATTCAGTTTTATTTAAGGGTGTGGCCCCTAGTAGGCTGACTAAACTCCAGTGGATGGTCAAACACCCAAGAGTATATGAGTTGTGCAAATTTGACTTACTTGTTGCATTAAAACCTACAAGAGGGCGGAAATATAGCTCAGTCCTTAAAGGCTAGGCTCACAACAGAAAAATAAGAGTAAAAGATTACAACACTATAGCAATGTTTAAATGACTATCAATCAAATAACTTCTAAATGTCAGTCAGCGAATACCTGAGCTCCTGAGCACAGGGAATCATGGCCCTATTCATGAACTTGTGAAAGTACATATTTGCCAAGTACTTTGGAATTTAATTTAGATAATCTTTACCTTTGAGGTCTGCTCAATGTTGCCCCCAGGTACCAGGAGGGCAGCTGCTATCTCAGGGACATCACTAAGCACAGCATGGTGGAGAGCTGTCTTCCCATTGGTATCTTTCAGTTTGGATCAGCACACTCCTGCAGCAAGAAGATGATGATGTCTCTTTCCATTTTCTGTACAGCCTGTGCATACTGTAAAAGAAAAATAGTGTTATTTCAAAGAATTCAACACAGGCATCTCACAGCTTTCAATATGATGCATGTGATATATTTTGTAAACTTGAACTACCTTTACCAAAGGTGTCATGTTCTTCTTAGTGGTGGCATTAATATCACAGCCAGACAGCACAAAGAATCCAACTAGCTCAAGGTGTCTGCAAAAACATGCGAAGTGCAGGGCTGATCTGAGGGAGCAAGAGGCATTTTTATTGAAAGTATAGGCTACTGTGTCAGCATGTACAATCACTCACATGCTCTGCAATTGTTACACAACATGCAAGTCCTCTGACTCCCCACAACAACAGATACTTAACTTTTGTCCAAACATGATGCGCATTTGCTCTTATTATTCCCTGTATTAGAAAACTCATTATCCAGAACTCTTGTGCCAATGGGAAGAAAACCCAGGGCTGTCACAGGTTAGGTGAGTCCTCTGTCACTCACCTAGTTCTAACAAGAGCCAAGGCTCTGGCCCAGAGCAGCCTTTATGAAGAGAGAGAGAATGGCCTTTGGGTTGAACTCCTACTGACCCCGCATCCTGCTCTAAGCTGCATTAGCACCAGCTGTCCCTTAATCTATCAGAGCAGTGATTCCCTCATCCTTTAAATGGGGAATGAAACGGGAACTGCTATCCTAGTGTATTATGATATATCAGTGACAATCTTTGCAACCACTGGATGGAGTTTTGCAAAACAGCTTAATCTGGTAGACAATTAAGTTATTAATATTATAGTGTCATAACCATTTCAAGTAAACGACAATCAATTACATACTCTGCAAAGATTTTCAAGTTTATTTATATACTTGAGAGAGCCTAAAATGATGTTTGTTTTTATTTATGTTGAGACAGGGTCTACTTTGTTAAGAAAACTACCTTAATTAATGTTCTTCATATTGCACGGTGTTCAATTTAAGATTCTCTTTTTCTCACATTTTAGCTCACCTCAAATTGGAATGTGATTGACAATTCATAATGTACAACAATGACTGCTAACATTTAAAAGCCGTTTTAGTACACAAGGTAGAATGTCATCATGCAGACCATGGCATGTTGTACTAAGTGAGATGTGACATGTGGCTGACATCCCTAGGCTTTCAAGATGGATCTTCATAAATGCTAATTCTAAATGTACTATAGATAAGAGCTGTGAAAACATCAACAACAAAATGTAAATGCACAGCAATCATTGCTTTTTACAAAATGTTAGGCCAAAGGAAAGTTGGGTTCAAAGAAGTAAGTGTGCCTTATTCTTGACAATAGCTAGATCCATAGAATATATAGAAATCAGATATTTGCTATGCTAATATCAGTATCTAGTAGCAGTTTCACAAGGGAGATTCAGGACACTGTGGGACACCATGAGTTGGGCTCAAATTGGAAAAGCTTGCTGCTTTGTCAATTATGAAACTTCTGGTAAGCTTTTTAGAATACTCTGTTCTTTTCTGGTGTCCCTGATCATGGGGGAGGGAGTACAATGAAGATATTTCATTTGTGGATGAGCATCCCACCGTCATTTATTTTCTGTATTTTGAAATTTATGAGTTTTCTGTTAACAACGCCACACTCTACAAAGGCCTGATGAGATTGGAGATCTGAGCTGTTACATGAGAGTAAACACAACAACTTGGTGGCAGCTTGGGATTCTGTCCATTTAGCATAGTAATAGTAGGTTCATCAACAGGGCCAGTGAACTCTACAAATCTTGGCCCATGGCCAGATTTACAGTACTCTTTAGTTCAATTATTTTTCAATATTAAATAGTAAGAACATGGAAGCTCTTTGGGAAACAAAGAGACAGCCAGCATGAGATGCACAATCACACTCTTGGGCACAGATACAAGGAACACAGAGCCAGTAGCTCAAAATTGGTTCACGTGCCCACAGCTGTGCCATTCACAATAACCAAGGATTGGAAATCACCAATATATCAGTGACAATCTTTGCAACCACTGGATGGAGGTTTGCAAAACAGCTTAATCTGGTAGACAATTAAGTTATTAATATTATAGTGTCATAACCATTTCAAGTAAACGACAATCAATTACATACTCTGCAAAGATTATGTAATTATGTCTGTCTGCTGGTGAGAGGAAAGACATGGAACAGCAACACACTGGGAAACTCCTCAGCCATCTCGGCTTCCAATTACAAAACGAGAAACAGCAAATACGGAACATATTTGTTGGAATTCTCTTCAGAAATAACAGTAATTTATAGCTTAAATTGTGCTTTCTACTAATATCCCTCTTGTTCTTGTTCATCACAGCGATAACTATGCTGCATCACGTGTCAGTTCTAATGCAGATGTGCAGGGTAAAATCTGGGTGATTTATAGAGTGGAAATGGTAGTGGGAGATCTGAATCCCCACCAGAAACCATAGTGCAACAAGGCTCACACTATTTCTACTGTCAAAGACATAAAGAAACAGGTCATGAGAGAGAACAGACTAATGGGAGGATACACAAATGTCACTATGGGGGTCATTTAATCCAAATCACACTTAAGTGTGAGTTTCAACATACAACTTGCACAACAGTGTACCCATTAATGTTACTTTGGCTGCCTTGAAAATTTACTTCCCTTGAAGTTCTCATTCCGAGATTTGAATCAGGTTTGGCCAGAATTTGTCCTTTCACCCCCAAGGGAAGGTGATATTTTGAGTAGAGGGAACAACTTCTCAGAATAATGAATGACACAGGTCACTCTGTGCCCAAATAGTTCCACATAGAACCCGTGTTCTATCTCTGATGTCCAGCTTCATCCACAAGAGTCTGTACAGGATGGAGCGATATGACAAGACTTAGGACCCAGCAATGGCCACTCCTTCACCTGCTGTAAAAGCCTGTCCTTCCATCAGGGGCTCTGACTTCCCACAATCTCGAAATGACACTCGGAACTCCTCATGATCATGAGTCACGTAACACGAGGAACTAAGTGAATGCGAAACCCAGAGTAACTCCCATAAAACATCCTCATGGCAGAAGCTGGACACTCTGTTGGCAGGGACAGAGCCAAGCAAATTCAGTCAAACATTTAAAGCTTTTCATGATCATCTGCTGAACTTTGCAACATTCTGAATCCCTGTAGAAAATGTACAGTGACCCCATTGTCAGGAGTGCCTAGCAATCTCCAACACTGGGTATCAGTCATGTTTCCCATCCCCCCATCCCTTCATGAGAACACTGGAAACGTGGTGGTTGAGAGACCACAGCTCCAGCATAGGAGAAGAATGGACATGAGAAAGAGTCCCTAGTCAGAAAAGGGCTGACAAAAACAGTTCCCAACACTGCACACCATACACGCGCACGGGGATAGTGGCTGGAAACATACCTGGACGGTGTGATCATTACAAACACTTTACCAGGTATAAGGTCCACTTAGGGTGCGACAAGTTAAAGCATGCACCTCCAGGATTCTCTGCACCTCACACTGCACTCTGCCTGCCGGGTCCTCTACTGTGATGCAGTCATGCTCTGTATTTATCCACCATGTAGTTATTTATTTCTGTAAGTTCCTAATAAAACTAAGGGCCGCTGAGGCAAAGACTCAGCTAATAATTCACAGGGTACTACATGCTAAAATAATAGTGTAGACAGGTAAGGTAGAAAACAAGGTGTGAGTTTTGTTAAAGCCAGATACAGGGACAGAGGAATGTGCCTTGAAGGTGAGTGCTGGCAATAAACCAGAATCTGAGATGATGAGGAAGAGTGTGGGCTCAGATACCTGAGATGAGGAAGCAGCATTGTCAACCGTGCTTCTTCTCTCAAGCAGAAACCTCAAAAAGACTGAGGGCTGACAGACCATGTATGTAGGTGATTCTCATGGAAGTGTCTCTGTGAAACACTTCCATCCAGTACCCCTAATTTAAGTGTTTCCAAAGATGATTGACACAGTTTGGGAGAGAATAAGGAGGGACCAAGCTGGGAAGTAACTGAGGCCATGATGCCCTTTGAGATTCCCAGAATGCAGTGAGGTGACCTTCTGTGATGTCACAGGTAAAGCCCTGCCCTAGAAATAGCAGTGTTCTCTGCCTGAAGAGAACCCAGTATCCAACAAGGAGGGTTGGGAATCGAAGCCAGTCCAAATGTCTGGGTAAGTTTGGGCTGTTTTCCTGGAGGGTCACTACCTGAAATTCAGCACATGAGTGACTCACTCAGTGGGAGGCACTTCTTCATTGGAACCTTAAATATGGAGACTAAACAGAGTGAGGGACTGGAAATGTTCCTGCCCGTGGATAGTTCATTCTAAGCAGGATGAGAAAGAGTAGGGATGAGAAGTCTCATAGCAGTGAGCCTAGCCCCCAACGACCACAGGGAGAGAAAATCTCGTCTCACCAGAGACCGGGGCCTTGGAAGGAAGCTGCACAGGTGTCTCTGGACCAGGTAAGGAAGGAGAAACATTGCAGTTCACATGCTCACATTAGCCCTTCACTCAGAGCTTGTCCAGGGAAGGGGAAAAGCATCTAGGATATGGATGTCGGCTTCACTAAGGACTTCTGTTGTACCAATGTCTTCATTTGTACTCCTAGCTGATACAGTCTCTGAACAAACATTACTGTCACTCTCATAAGAAACATCTTGGCAGACTCTACCCTCTCATTCTCTCCTGTACATGGTTTTCAACTTCATGTGTGCTCATGCCTGCAGGTTTATATTCTAGGTAGGAAATAACTTAGACAGGACACTGAATGCTGTCCCATCGCTTCCCTACCAATATCAACATTGTTGTAAGAGTCAGGGTGATTTTTTTTAGTCAGACTTTGTTAATAACGATGACCTCACCACATGGACAGCCTTCTACTCTGCTGTGCTTAGTACATTGTGGGAAAGCATGGCTGTTCCTCAAGCTACACTCAGACAGAGAAGAAGAAGCTAGACAGAGGTGTGATCAGGTCTCTGTTACCTCACAAAATATCCAAGGAAAAGGCTGTGCAGTTGATGGGAGGGAATCCTGCGTCAATGGGGGTGGATTGGATTTCAGAAGTAATTGCAGGTATTCTGTGAGGTTTGAGGCATGTGGAGGGAGACATACATGCAGGATATCTGTGAATATGGCCTAATTAAACATCATTGTGCTATACTGGGAAGTTGAAAATGAAAAAGGGTATGAGGCACAATGTGGTTTTGAGGGTCCTTTTTTTTCAATTCAGGGTTTCCTTGTGTAGCTTTGGAGTCTGTCAGTTCCTGTAGACCAGGTTGGACTCAAACGCACAGAGATCCACTTGTCTGGGTGCTGGTATTAAAGGGTTATGCCACCACTGCTTGGCCAAGGTGCCTTCTAACAGGACCTGTGCCATAGCAGTAGAAATGATTTATCTATTGTGATATAAGCTGAGGAACTTGCCAAACAAAGATTCATGGAGATGACACCCATGACTCACCAGAGAATGAGGTCCAGAGATGACATCACCCAAACTGTATAACTGACTGATGCAGGATGAAGCCTGTGGTTGTGCTCTAAGTCCTGGCAACTGTCAGCTATAGCAGCCCATAATGTCCAGGGAAGGAGGGAAATGCTTCACAGACTAACACTGTAGGGGTCTGAAGGGACTTTATGTCTTTCCATCACTAGTCTTCTCATTTCTAACTACGGATTGTGCCCACTATGACTGAAGTTAGAGACAGGATATGAAACAGAACTAAAGCCATCTTCCTAACCCCAAACCCTGCCCACTATGGACATTTATATTTAAATGCTAGGTTATACCATGTATGATCTGGATATGTGTGTATGTGTGTGTTTATATGTACATATGTATGAGGGCATGTGCCTTCAGGTATTACAAGCATGCAAGTAGGTGTAGGAGCAAAGACCCGAATGACGGTGACAGGGGCTCAATGTAGTTCTTGAGGTATCCTGCTCTAACACACAGGAATCCTAGTAAGAAGCCAAAAGAGCAGTGAATACAAGCCTGTCTGCAGAGTGACATGCCACATGAAATATCCAGGACAGAAACTTATACACAGCAGAAAGAAAAGGTCTAGAGATGATCTGGTATAAGACTCAAGGGTAGAACCTACAGAAGGTTAATGATCTACAGCATACAGCATCAACTGTGACAATCCCTTGGGAGGCACGAGCAGCACAAGGAGGACAGGAAGTGCTTCACTGGGACCTTCTCTTAGGCTTCTCCAGATGTGAACTTGCCTGAAAACAACCATCTTTATTCAGGTCCCAGGCTTTCACTACTGGGCCATATGTAGTTATATCACACACTCAATATCGACTTTTTACACTTGTATTTTCATTTAAGAAACTTGTGTTACTATATCTGTTACCTGTGCATGAATCTCTACATACATGTTCATGTGCGTGGCTACTATGTTAGTTCTTTCTTTCTACTAATCTCCACCTGTACTTTTTGAGAAAAGGTGAAATCAGCTGAGTCAGCCACTACCTGGGTCAGGACTCCTGGTTCTAAACTTCAACAGGAGGAAGCTCTGCTGTTATTCCGTTCTTCAGGGACTGACATTCTCAGAAGCCATTGACTACAATGACAGGGTCATGTTTGGAAAGGTCATGACATCCTGTTTCCTCGGCAATCCAACCTCAAGCTGTGTTCAGTGGTGGTGAGGGGACAGGTTAGAGGGCAAATTTAACAGTCAGCTTGGTGTCCAGGTTCTTTCAGAAGCACAGTCCAATTCAGAGGTCTATACAAATTTCCTGACAACCTTAGAATCAGAATTGATAGACCAAACATTATATCTTGCACATTTTGGATGAGTTTGATTCATGGCCACGGAACTTGCTCCTGCCAGGTGAAGTCCACTCGAGGAGGAGGACGACTGGATGTGAGCTTGTCCCCAAGCCATGGTCAGAAATGGAGTCTGTGGGTACTTCGTAAGTACAAGGCCAAAAACCACATGTGTACAACAGTAATGGATTATATGTCTCTCCTCACTACATATTTCATCTTACTATTAGTATCATGTATAATTTGTATCATCTGGATGGTGGGGAATAGATCTCTGTGTTTGTGCTTGTTTCCATGAGCACGGGTTAAGAATATACCAGAAAAGAACAGCAATATTCTCCCCAATAACTATACATACGTCTATTGTTTTGATTTTCCTCTTTAACTTTTTCAGATAAGGTAACCTGATATGAAGACTATTGTAAAAGTGTTCATCTTTTATAATACATGTCTTTTCAGGATCAAGCACTTAGCCTCAGACATCCAAGGCCCAAAGAAGAAAAGATGTGGGCCTGGGCCCAATGGAGAAGATATGTGGAACTGGGTCTCATTTTTACCCTGAAGTAGCCTGGGACCACTGAGGAAGACATGGTGGACTGAAACGAAATTTCCCCTGAAAAACTCAAGGACAAATGAAGAAAAGATGTGGGCCTAGGCCTAACCATTATCCCGAAGAGGCCTGGGCCCAATGAAGAAAAGATGTGGACCTGGGCAGAACCCTTACCCTGAAGAGGCCTGGGCCAAATGAAGAAAGATGTGGGCCTGGGCCTAATCATTACCCTGAAGAGGCCTGGGCCCAATGAAGAGAAGATGTGCACCTGGGCCTGACCCTTACCCTGAAGAGGCCTGGGTCTATTGACGAAAATTTGTGGGCCTGGGCAAAACCATTACCCTGAAAAGGCCTGGGACCAATGAAGAAAGATGTGGGCCTGGGCCTAACATTTACGCTGAAGTGGCCTAGGCCCAATGAAGAAATGATGTGGGCCTCGGCCAAACCCTACAGCTAATTGGCCTGGGCCCAATGAAAAGATGTGGGCTTGAACCTGACCCTTACCAAGAAGAGGCCTGGGCCTATAGAAGGAAAGATGTGCGCCTGGACCTAACATTTATGCTGAAGTGGCCCGGGCCCAGTGAAGAGAAGATGTGGGCCTGGGCCTAACTGTTACACTGAAGGGGACTGGGCCCAATGAAGACAGATTGGGCCTGAGCCTAACCCTTACCCTGAAGAGGCCTGAGCCCAATGAAGAAAAGATATGGGCCTGGGCCTAACACTTTCCCTGAAGAGGACTGGGACCAAGGAAATAAATATTTGGGCCTGGTCCGAACCCTTACCATGAAGAGTGCTGGGCCCAATGAAGAAAATATTTGGGCCAGGGACAAACCCTTACCTTGAAGAGGCCTGGGCCCAGTGAAGAAAGATGTGGGCCGGGGCCTAACCGTTACCCTGAAGAGGCCTGGGCCCAGTGAAGACAGATTGGACCTGGGCCTAAACCTTACCTTAAGAGGCCTGTACACAATGAAGAAAATATTTGGGCCTGGGCCAAACCATTACCCGGAAGAGTCCTGGGCCCAATGAAGAAAGATATAGGCATGGGCCTAACATTTATGCTGAAGTGGCCTAGGCCCAATGAAGAAAAGATGTAGGCCTGGGCCAAACCCTTACCCTGAATTGGCCTGGGACCAATGAAGAAAGATGTGGTCCTGGGCCTGACTCTTACCCTAAGAGGCCTGGGGCTATTGCAGAAAAGATGTCGGCCTGGGCTTAACATTTATGCTGAAGTGGCCCGGCCCAATGAAGAGAAGATGTGGGCCTGGGCCTAATCGTTACACTGAATTAGCATGGGCCCAATGAAGAAAGATGTGGGCTTGAGCCTAACATTTACGCTGAAGTGACGAAGGCCCAATGAAGAAAAGATGTGGGCCTAGGCAAAATCCTTACCCTGAAGAGGCCTGGGCCCATTGAAGAAAGATTGGGCATGGGCCCAACCCTTACCCTGAAGAGGCCTGGGCCCAGTCATGAAAGATGAGGGCCTGGGCCTGACCGTTACCTTGAAGAGGCCTGGGCCTATTGAAGAAAAGTTGTGGGCCTGGGCCTGACCCTTAACCTGAAGAGGCCTGGAGACAATGAAGAAAGATGTGGGCCTTGCCTAACATTTACGCTGAAGTGGCCTAGGCCCAATGAAGAAAATATGTGGGCCTGGGGCTAACCTTTAACCTGAAGAGGTCTGGGGCCTATGAAGAAAGATGTGGGCCTGAGCCTAACATTTACGATGATGTGGCCTGGGCCCAATGAAGAAAAGATGTGGGCCTTGGCCAAACCATACCCTGAAGAAACTGTGCCCAATGAAGAAAGATGTGGGCCTGGGCCTAACCCTTACCCTGAAGAGGCCTGGAACAAAAATTAAAGTTGTGGGCCTGGGCCTAACCGTTACCCTGAAGAGGCCTGGGCCCAATGAAGAAAATATTGGGGTCTGGGCCAAACCCTTACCCTAAAGTGGCCAGGGCCCAATGAAGAAAACATGTGGGCCTTGGCCAAACCATACCCTGAAGAACCTGTGCCCAAGGAAGAAAGATGTGGGCCTGGGCCTAACCCTTACCCTGAGGAGGCCTGGGCCCAATGAAGAAAATGTTTGGACCTAGGCCCAACCCTTACCCTGAAGAGGCCTGGGCCCAATGAAGAAAACGTTTGGGCCTGGGCTAAACCCTTACCCTGAATTTGCCTGGGCCCAATGAAGAAAGATATGGGTCTGGGCCTGACCCTTACCTTGAATAGGCCTGGGCATATTGAGGAAAAGATGTGGGCCTGGGCCAAACCTTTACCCTGAAGAGTCCTGGACACAATGAAGAAAATGTTTGGACCTGGGCCGAACCCTTACCCTGAAGAGGCCTGGGCCCAATGTAGACATTATTTGGGCCCGGGCCAAACCCTAACCTTAAATTGGCCTGTGCCCAATGAAGAAAAGATGTGGGCCCAGGCCTAACATTTGCGCTGAAGAGGCCTGGGCCCAATGAAGAAAACATTTGGGCCTGGGTAAAACCCTTACACTGAAGAGGCCAGAGCCCAATAAAGAAAGATGTGGGCCTGGGCCAAACCCTTAACTGAAGAGGCCTGGGCCCAGTGAAGAAAACATATGGGCCTGGGCCAAACCTTTACCCTGAAGAGACCTGGGCCCAATCATGAAAGATTTGTGCCTGGGCCTGACCCTTACCCTGAAGAGGCCTGGGCCCAGTGAAGAAAGATGTGGGCCTGGGCCTAACCCTTGCACGAAATTGGCCCGGGCCCAATGAAGAAAAGAAGTGAGCCTGGGCCAAACCCTTAACCTGAAGAGGCCTAGGCCCAATGAAGAAAAGATGTGGGCCTGGGGCTGACCCTAACCGTAAAGAGGCCTGGGCCTATTTAAGAAAATTTGTGGGCCTGGGCCTGACCCTTACACTGTCTAGGCTTGGGCCTATTGAAGAAAATATGTGGGCCTGGGCCAAACCCTTAGCCTTAAGAGGCCTGGGCCCAATGAAGAAAACATGTGGGCCTGGGCCAAACCCTTACCCTGAAGAGGCCTGGGCCAAATGAAGATAACATGTGGGCCTGGGCCAAACCCTTACCCTGAAGAGGCCTGGGCCCAATGAAGATAACATGTGGGCCTGGGCCAAACCCTTACCCTGAAGAGGCCTGGGCCCAATGAAGAAAAGATATGTGCCCGGAAGTAATCGTTACCCTGAAGAGGCCTAGGCCCAATAAAGAAAAGATGTGGACCTGGGCCTAACAGTTACCCTGAAGAGGCCTGGGCCCAATGAAGAAAATAAATCGGCTTGGGACAAACCCTTAACCTGAAGAGGCCTGGGCCTAATGAATAAAATATTTGGGCCTGGGCCAAACTTTTTACCTGAAGAGGCCTGCGCCCAATGAAGAAAACATATGGGCCTTGGCCAAACCCTTACCCTGAAGAGGCCTGGGCCCAATGAAGAAAGATGTGGGCCTGGGCCTGACCCTTACCCTGAAGAGGCCTGGGCCCAATGAAGAAAATGTTTGGGCCTGGGCCAAACCCTTACCCTGAATTGGCCTTGACCTACTGAAGAAAAATGTGGGCCCGGGCCTAACCATTACAATGACGAGGCCTGGGCCCAATAAAGAAATGATGTGGGCCTGGGCCTTCCCCTTCCCCTGAATTGTTCTTGGCCCAATGAAGAAAAGATGTGGGCCTAGGCCTAAAAGTTGCGCTGAAGTGGCCTGGGCCCACTGAAGAAAGATGTTTGCCAGGGTCTAAAATTTAAGCAGACAGAACTGGCCTAATCCCATTGAAGAAATATGTGTGCCTGGGCCAAACCCTTACCCTCAATTGGCCTGGGCCCAAAGAAGAAAAGATGAGGGCCCGGGCCAACCGTTACCCTGAAGAATCCTGGGCCCAATAAAGAAAAATGTGGGCCTGGGCCTAACATTTACGCAGAACTGGCCTAGGCCCAATGAAGCAAAGATGTGGGCCTAGGCCTAACATTTACACTGAAGTGGCCTGGGCCCAATGAAGAAACATGTGGGCCTGGGCCTAACATTTATGCAGAACTGGCCTAGGCTCAATGAAGCAAAGATGTGGGCCTAGGCCTAACATTTACGCTGAAGTGGCCTGGGCCCAATGAAGAAAACATGTGGGCCTTGGCAAAACCCTTACCCTGAAGAAGCCTGGGCCCAATGAAGAAAGATGTGGGCCTGGGCCTGACCCTTACAGTGAAGAGGCCTGGGCCTATTGAAGAAAAATTGTGGGCCTGGGCCTGACCCTTACCCTGAATAGGCCTGGGACTATTGAAGAATAGATGTGGGCCTGGGCCAAACCTTTACCCTGAAGAGGCCTGGGCCCAATGAAGAAAAGAGGTGTGCCTGGGCCTTACCCTTACCCTTAAGAGGCCTGGACCTAATGAAGAAAATATTTGGGCCTGGGCCTAACATTTACCCTGAATTGGCCCGGTCCCAATGAAGAAATATGGGGGCCTGGGCCTAACACTTACGAAGAACTGGCCTAGGCACAATGAAGAAAAGTTGTTGTGCTGGGCCAAACCTTACCCTTAATTGGCCTGGGCCAAATGAAGAAAGATGTGGGTCTGGGCCTAACCCCTACTCTCAAGAGGTCTAGGCCCAATGAAGAAAAATGTGGACCTGGGCCTGACCCTTACCCTGAATAGGCCTGGGCCCAATAATGAAAGATTTGTGCCTGGGCCAGACCCTTACCCTGAAAGGCCTGGGCCTATAGAAGATAAGTTGTCGGCCTGGGCCAAACCCTTACCCTGAAGAGACCTGGGGCCAATGAAGAAAGATGTGGGCCTGGCCTAACCCTTATCCTGAAAGGTGTGGGCCTATTGAAGAAAAGATGTGGGCCTGGGCCAAACCCTTACCCTGAAGAAGACTGGGCCCAATGAAGAAAGATGTGGCCCTGGGATTAACATTAACGTTGAAGAAGCCTAGGCACAATGAATAAAAGATGTGGCCCTGGGTCAAACCCTTACCCTGAAGAGGCCTGGGCCCAATGAAGAAAGATTGGGCCTGGGCATAACCCTTACTCTGAAGGGGCCTGGGCACAGTGAAGAAAATATTGGTGAATGGGCCTAAATCTTACCCTAAAGAGGCCTGGGCCCAATGAAGAAAACATGTGGGCCTGGGCCTAACCCTTACCCTGAAGAGGCCTGGGCCCAATAATGAAAGATGTGGGCCTGGGCCTGACCCTAACCCTGAAGAGGCCTGGGCCTATTGAAGAAAATTTGTGAGCCTGGTCCTGACACTTACCCTGAAGAGGCCTGGGCCCAATGAAGAAAGATTGGGCCTGGGCCTAACCCTTACTCTAAAGGGGCCTGGGCACAATGAAGAAAATATTGGTGAATGGGCCTAAATCTTACCCTAAAGAGGCCTGGGCCCAATGAAGAAAACATGTGGGCCTGGGCCTAACCCTTACCCTGAAGAGGCCTGGGCCCAATAATGAAAGATGTGGGCCTGGGCCTGACCCTAACCCTGAAGAGGCCTGGGCCTATTGAAGAAAATTTGTGAGCCTGGTCCTGACACTTACCCTGAAGAGGCCTGGGACCAATGAAGAAAGATGTGGGCCTGTGCCTAACATTTACGCTGAAGTGGCCTAGGCCCAATGAAGAAAAGATGTGGGCTTGGGCCTAACCCTTACCCTGAATT